>JAAEAF010006909.1:0-80753 GCA_011037195.1 Triatoma infestans
TGGAGCTACCACCCACTTATATAATATACATTAATAGCGTTATGCTTGCTCAACTATCACTTCAGTACAATATATGGAGCTACCACCCACTTATATAATATACATTAATAGCGTTATGCTTGCTCAACTATCACTTGGAGCTACCACCCACTTATATAATATACATTAATAAAATTCTAAATTTGAAGAAAATCGATTAACCGGAAGTGTGAGTTTACAGAATAGGATCTTGAATTATTTGGAATATTCCCGATAACTAGTTAGACAAACACCCAACGCTTTAGTTTACATTTGGAATGCCAACTGCACAGATATAAACCTGTCACTTTTGTGTGCAACATTTTTTCAAACAATTTATTTTATATATTTGAAATGTTATTGATTGTGTTGAGTGTTTGTAGTAGTTGTTGGAGTAGCACGAGCGGTTTAGTAAAAGGGCTTGTAAGTATATATGTTTAAGAGAGTGAAGTATCGGAAATAAGAAAGTAGTCGCCACTGCTAACAATAAATATATTCTATTGAAATAATAACTACAAGTTATTTGCAAGATATTATAAACTTATTAAAAGGCACTGATGCTAAGAGAGCGAAAAAAAGTGTTCTGCTTCGGTGTCTACAACAAACTGTGCTTGTCTTCTAATTGTTCGTTCAATTCCTCCCCTGTGAGAAGAAGGGGGTAGACAATGCTAACCAGTTCATGAACTTTAAAAGACAATAGTGGTCTTCTACCTGAAATGTCCTTTTGCTAGGATGTCAATATTCTTCAAAATTTTGATTTTTCAAATTATAAAATCTTCTAAACTATTTTTCAAAACTATCATTTTCTTTCATTTCTTTCTTCCACTACATATTCATATGTTTATGACGTTAAATATAAAGTGAATCAAGTTTGTTAAATGTTATTTGCGCTTTCTTCTGGAGTACAAGGTAATCATTCTACACCTGCCTGAGTAGCATTCTCATCGCCCTCTTTCCTCTAAATTTATGTTAAGATATAAAGACGAGTAAAATTGTAGTTTAAAGGAAATTGGTCAATATGTATATAATATCTGTATATTTAACATAATATATAATATGTATTACTACTACTAACAGCTGTAAGAAAAAGTCGTGTGAGTATATTTTACAACAGATTTAAAAAATAAAACTAAACTGTTTTCAAAGAATAGAAAGGAAATGTTACATAATCAATACAGAGTTACATTATCTATAATGGAACTGATTATTTATATCGACCTGGTTGAAGAGAGCTTTCATATCTTGATAGTAAACAATAAGAGTACCTTATTATAAACTAGTGCTGTTCAGTTGTATGTGCGATCAGCTAATAAACTTACAATAAATTAATTCACCATTGACCTTTCATTGTGGCCTTATCTCTCTCTCTCTGTAGGGTGTGGATTTAAAGGCAATATCCCGGAGTGTGTTCATACTACACTCTCTCCAGAGATATTTCCTAACTGCGACCAGTTGGTGTCGTCATTCACCTAGACCTTGTCACGGTTACACACACAAACACACCCTCTAACATAACTAACTAAACCACTTAGTGCTCCCACTCCCATCGTCTAATGTTTCTCTAGTTACATAACTGTTATTTCTTTCTCTGCATGCTGTATGAGGAGAAGTATTGTTCCTTTAGAACGCGTATCGATTAGCGTAACGTTGTTTAACTGCCACATCAATTGATGGAAATTCAAACCTGAGGAAATAAAATTCTTATAAAATATTCGCATACTTACTTTTACTCTTCAATTAATTCATTAGGTGATTGATGAATTTTCTTCATATTGTATCCGTAAAAGTCCAGTTATTGCTATTAAGAGGAAGTATTCCGAATGGGTCAAATTTTTGAAATTCAATGGAAATAATATTTTGGGATCCCCTTGGGTACGAAAATATAGTTTTACTGAATGTTTTGTGTGTGTATGTGTGTGTGTGTGCCAGTCAGATAGTCGGACAGTCCGGGCTGTGTATGAACAAACTATCTATTAAGTAGTAAATGAAAAGATCGATAATTTATATTTGATACATTTGTCGATTGATCCATTCATAATTTAATATCTAAAGTAATGGTAAAATGTAAAGTTATGGTATTAAGTTCGCATCAGATTTTTAATTTATTCTAAGCAAGTTATAACTGTTAATCCATCGTTATATGTAAAATTTAATATTGTTTTCAATTGGGACTAATTATTCTGTTATCTAATCAAAGATATATTACTATTGTTCGCCATTGTTTGAGGGACTGTACTCGTAGTGATCACTTTGGCTTTATTGCCATTTTCACTTTCCTCCTGGCCGACGACAGTGTCCGCATCATTAGTACAGTCCCGACATAAAGTTTTTTGTGAGTAACCATTTTTTTTTTTATTTATTAAAAAGTTATATTAATATTAAATTTTTGTATTGGATAAATTAATAATTAATTTGAATGATAATATATATTTATGTTGAACTAGACGTGATTGTGGTGGTTTAAGAACAAAATGATAGTTGACTGAAGTGGCCAACATTGACCAGGTTAGTTAGTTGGCTGTAATAGCAAGCTTTACGTGAAGGAATGCAGAGCCACAGTAAATACATTCTTTTCAAGATTTTCCACTAAATTGTTCTCTCTCTTACAACACTCTCACACGCTGGTTTATGACTTTGACCTTTTGCAGTTAGTAGTAATTACATTACAAGCAAACTATTTCTTCTAAAAGTTTTGTAAACCAAGAAATCAATAACTTTTAAAATATGTATATGTTAAGATATTTTGACCTATATATATACTCGTGTATATATATATATAGGCTCGACAACTTTGAAAAGAAATCGCCGTATTTACTTACGCATTTACACATTCCTGTATAACGCAACAATCATCACAATTTGGAACGTTAATCTTGAAAAATTACAATTTATTTTTGAAAATTAAGTTAACAAAAACTATTTCATGTAAACACCCAAAACTATTTTCTTTCAGCAATTCTCCCAAATTCTGATTAAAATATTATTTTAAGAAGTTCGAATTTATGGTAAATGTATAGTATAACTGCCATCAGGCAGCAGTTTCTGGTACATTCTACTGTTTGAGCATTGAAGTATCCAAATGTATATCACTTTTTATTTGGACGTTTTTTGGGTGTGGGGAGGGGTAAACTGATTTTCTGGGAGACTCTGAGCCGTTAGATTTAAGTGTTGTTGATAGAGACAGTGACTGACGCTAGACCCCAGTGTAATCTCCTGCAAAATACCTGCTACTTGCTGAAGTACCCCCACCACCATCTAATATGTCAATTGTCAACGGCAACAAAACATTCAGTTGAATTCCACTATAAGAAAATTTGTCATTTTTATGACTTATCAATAAACAGTAAGCGAATGTGGTGTGAGTGTGAGAGGAAGTATTGCGATCGTGTCAACTTTTCGAAAATAAGTGTGGACCGGAAATGATATTTTGAGGCGCCGTGAATACGGAAAAGTAGTATTTAGTAACTGGATGTGCGTTGTGTGCCACGTCAACTTAACTCAATCTGGTGTGAAACACTCACACCACTTTCTATTACTCTAATTAATACAATTTAATCAAGAAATTTTCTTTAAAATTTACATTGTATAAACCACATTATTTGTAACCCTTGTAATATTTGTGTGAACATGTTATTTACGGTTCAGAAAATAAACAAATTTGGGATCAGTCCAAAATAAATACAAAAACTTTCTTAATGCAATTTATAAATAAATATTTGTTTCAAACTACTGAACAGCTCGAACAAAAATATAGTTGGGAGGGTAATGAACTGATCACAGTAATGGATATCAACCTAAATCTCCAATGGTAGCACAGTCGGCAAGTCCGCAAGTGTTGGATAGGAAGCCTGCGGCGAGCAGACATCCCGGCTCATCTGCTCACTTGGACCTAAAATCGCTTAGACATTCATCTGGACTCCCCAATCCCCAGACTCAGTACTCTCCTCCGCCAGGAATTTAACACACCAACTCACCTTATACAACCATTGTTACGCCCCCATTTCTTTTAACTTCTTTTCCAGCCTGGTCAATCCATCCTAGTCTCTTGAATGCCTTGTTTGAAGAACAAATCTCCTTTGGCACCTTGTAATTTTCTATTCGCCTCACATGCTCTGCCAATCGATGGTCGCTTTGTTTTTTATAGAAACTCATATTTGGCAAAAAGGATGAATCGGTTTTACACCTTTTTTTTATGACACTGAGAATTAGGCGCCGAACCTGGAACCTTGTATTTATAAATAATACGGGAGCTAATGTAAGATGATAATAGTTCCCAAATGGCCTAACTGCATCTATATGTTCTTTTCAATACCTCTATGCTCTTGAATTATAAACTGTACGTACCATCCACGAACCGTGCAAAAACTGAAATGTCTCCACAGAAGCATTCCTACTGCCACATGCCTTCCAGAACTTCCCAAAAATTGATTTCTCCGAAAATTATTTCAATTAAAAGTTTTATATATATATATATGTACACGTTTGTATAATGCAGTAGTATCCCAAGTTTATAGAGAAATCTTTGCAACCTTTTTAATCAAAATCACCAAAAACAAAAGCCATTCAATCAAAAGTCTCTTAAACAAATCCCGGTTAATAGACATGGATCTTTGAATTGCAACGTTAGAATGTTTATTTGGGCTGGCCAGAAAAGTGGCGGTAAGGTTTTAATTGCATGCCTGAGCGGCCATATGTGGAGCGCGCTGACAGACCCCCAATACCCCTCTAAAATCACTTTTTTCAGAAAAATGTTTCAAAGAAAATGTGTTACACTAAATTTTCTCATTTAGGGTATAGATACTCAACTGCCCCGCCTGAACTATAGTGGAGACGGGCTAATCCACAGCCACAAGAAGAAATCAGTTTTGCTTAGAGGAAACGGGTAGTGGACCCATGATGTCCACGGAGACTATTTGCCAAGGCTGTGACACTAGCTTCTGTTCTCCCTAAGCTAGACTCTGCGGGTGGGCGCTGAGTCGGCTTACAATCCTGGCACATGGTAACATCTGGCAACATAACGGGCCACATCAGCAGTCATAGCGGGCCAGTAATATTTTTCGTTCACCCTCTGCAGGGTTTTGAAACTCCCCAAAGTGTCATGCATCTCTGACAGGATATCCATTCTTGGATTTTTGGGTACCACCAGCTTCCATCCAGGTGGTTCTCCAAGTAATTCATGTGGGCCGTTCTTTACCCTCTTGTATAGTTTCTTATTCTCCACTACTTTCCAGCTCGGATATCTTCCAGGTTTCCCCTTCTTCTCGCAACATCTTCGAGTACCAAGAATCCACATCTTCAAATGAAAGATTTATGGCTTCCACACATTCTTCTGCTGCTCTGGATAATACGTCGGTAGCTGGATTTTGTCGCCCTGGACGATGTTCCATGGTGAACTGATATTGCTGCAATTTGATCACCCACCTTACCAATCTTCCTGCGGGTTCTTGAGATTCTTCAACCACAGAAGAGAATGATGGTCTGTGATTACGGTGAAGTTCACACCTTCCTGGTAAGGTCAAAATTTATTCATTGCCAAGCACTCCAACTCGGTTGCTGAGAAATTCTTTTCATTGCGAGTTAGCCCTCTGCTCGCAAAAGCTATTGGTTTTTCTCCCTCTTCAAACTTTTGCGACAGAATAGCACCAAGCTCTGAAGTAGATGCGTCTGTCTGCAGAATAAAAGGGCGACTGCGAAGACTGGGCAAGTCAGTATTGGTGCGGAGACCAAACTTCCTTCAATTCATCAGAGACATTTTCCGTGATAGCCTGCTTCATTTTGTAGTCATCACCTTCAATTCCTCTACACATGACGCAAGGCCTACAAAAGCGTTGCACTTGCCTGACCTTTTGTGGTTGAGGAAAATCCAAAATTGCCGCTACTTTTTCTTGATCAACATGCCGTCCTTCCTTATCTACTACATATCCTAGGTATTTAAGCTCGGACCGGCATACTTGTGCCTTATCTCACTTAACAGAGTGTCCTGCCAGTTGCAATCTTTCCAAAACCTGTTGTAAGGTGTCAGATGCTTTAAAGGTCCTAGTTACCACCACTATGTCATCGATATAGGCAAAAACTTTTGGCTCTAAATCAGGTCCTAAAACTTGATCGATAAGACGCTGCTATGTCATTGGACTGTTATATAGACGGCATCCTTACGAACTGAAAGAGTCCGCGCCCTGATACGATGAATGCTGTCTTCTCTCGATCCTTTGCAGCAACCTTTACTTGCCAATAGGCCGATTTTAGGTCCAGAGATGAAAGGTACTGAGAATCACGTAACCTGTCAATATCTGGCTGACATAAGTTAGCGGATATGCGTCATGCTTTGTAACCGCGTTCACCTTCCGATAATCTACACAGAAGCGATACTTCCCATCTGGCTTCTTGACCATGACCACCGGTGACGACCAAGGGCTTTAGGAAGGCTTCACGATTCCTTCTTCCAACATCCTGTCCATTTCTTCATTCATTGCTGCCTGAATGACAGGTGAGACGGGGTAGGCTCTTTGCTTGATCGGGAGGCTGTCCCCAGTATTAATTGTATGCTCATTCAAGTTGGTAGCATGTAATGACCGATGGAGTCGCTGCCTTCCACTTCTTCAGAAATCGAAGTACCTCCTCTTCCTGCTCATCTGAAAGACTTGGGCGCCCAATCAACACTGCTGACACTTGAGTAGTAGCTACCAATTCAACGTTGGACTGAAAAGACCAGGCCTGATTCTTAATACTCGGGATCAAACTCATCGCTGACCAAAAGTCTATCCCCAGATGATGTCGTTAACTATGGATGGCACCACCAGAAAGGATATCAACTTGACCTTCCTGCCAAGTTAACTGACAACTCCAACAAGCCTAAAACTTTGCAAGAAGACCCGCTCTTACCTTCGGTAGATCTCTCTTCCTTAACTTTAAGCCTAAACTGTTGAGTTTCTACCATCCTGGACCACCTATTAAGGACTTGCTTCCCGACTGACCTGCTTCCCACTAAAAAAGTTTGCAACAACAGCTGGCCACTCTCTCCACTCCTGATCAGATGTGGACATAGTTGAGTGAATCGAATTCTGTCCAGTCATACTCGACCGCCTTCCTCGTTTCCCGGTTGGCATACACAGTCTTGTCTTGGCTTCTTACACTTCTCGCAATTTTCCTTCTTCGGTTAGGTAGGGCATACTCTAGAAGCATGGCCAACCTGTTGGCAGCTACAGCACCTAATCCTATCCCTTGAATTGGTTCTCGGATTTGCCCCTTTGATTGGCACTGAGATATCCACCACTTTAAATCAGGATCTCGATGGTCTTGATCTCCTATATGCAAGTTCAGGCTCCATAATTCCCCGATTCGGGGGCTCTTCATACCGAGACCCATAGCGGATCCGACTTCGAGTTTCCTCAAAACTTTCTCAAGTTCTTCAACTGTGTTGAAGGTAGTAAGTGGAAGCAAAGCTCGATATTCCTTCTTTACGTTCCGTTGAATAATAGCTTACTTTTCTTCTTCTGAAGGAGGTCTCTCAAGACGGGAAAACAACCCTTCCATCTTTCCAATATAAACCGTTGAAGTCTCTTCCGATTCTTGAGTTCGCTTTCTAATTTCCTCTATTAGTCTGTATTCATAATCCACATCCAAAAATACGTAGCGTAATTGCTGGATTAAATCATCCCAGGATCTCATCTTGTTCCGTTTCGCGCGGTACGATACTTAAGCAGTTCCTTTGAACAGGTCGCTGGCTGATCTAAACATCTCTTCTTTGGCAATCCCTCTTGATAGCTAGCCTACAGTCCTCAACTTCCGCCAAGAAAGCACATAGGGATTGGTCTGTGTTATCATCTGAATAAGATAATACCCACTTGTATAATCTAATGTCCCGCGCAGATCTCGGCTCAATAAGCTTTGATCCGGATTCCTCAGAAGCACGGTTGACTGTCTGAAAGTCTGCTGGCAATTCAAAGTCGACCGATTGAACTGGTTGTGTAGGTGGTGCCGAATGCCTCTCCACCTGGCTGTGCTTCTGTGCCTCCTGTGCTGTGGTCTCTCTAAGCATTTCTCCAATTCTCCCAGCAGCGCTGACTGACGCTGAGCTTCTTCAATCTCATTCCTTCAATTCCTCAGTGATCACTATACGGCCTAATCTGTCTTTCACATGTTGAAGACGAGCCTGCAACAGTTCGAACTTCAGTTCGTTCCAATAAATGTCATCGATCACTTCCAAATTGCTCTTAATGGTCAGTAACTTACCCTGACAAAGACTCAACTCATCATCCGCAGATAATTTTCTATAAATATCATAACTGGGCAGGGACCTAGAATTTAAAGCCTTACTTACTCTTTTCCGCAATTCAGGAACAGAACCCTCACCTGGCCAGTAATGAATAGTTCATCAGACAATTCGTCTTTAAGAAGTCGTAAAACATCCATTTTTCGTTAATTTCTATTTTCTATTTTTCCTTTAAAAAAAAATGATTATAAAATAAACATAAATACACAGAAAATAGAATCGGAATAACTTAAAAAAAAAAAATGTAATTATGGGAGAAAAATGACTCCAAGGCCAAAAGAAAATATTTAAAAATAATCAAGTCTACATTAAATTAAATTAATTAAATTTTAATCAAATATTCAAAATATCCAGAAATAAAAAATTATGAAAATAAATAACATATGGAAAATTACCTTTAAGGCAAAGTCTTAAATCTATTAAACAACTAATAGATTAGTATTTGATTCTGTCAAATAAAAAAAATTTTTTTAATTTATTTAATTATTTATTCATTTACTTTCTTAACCTTTTACTTAAATTATATAAATCCCAGTAGTAATAAATACCAGCTGAATTACTAGGATTAACATTCATAAAACATTCAAAAAAGTAGGGAATAATCAGTTTTAGAAAAATATACAAAACGAATAATTAATTAATTAATGCCAAAATTATTCCTGTTATAAAAATATGCCACTTAAACTCTAATCGAGCCCTACGTTGGGCGCCAATTATGTTACACTTAAATTTTCTCATTTAAGGTGTATACATACTCAAGTGCCCCAGCTGAACTACAGTGAAGAGTTTTCCAAATAAATTAATACAACTTTGCTGAAAAGGAATAACAATAGGACAAAAAAGAATATACAAAAATAATGAATCAAAATATAAAAATGAATCAAATTAATGTAAATAAAGGGAAAAGGAAAACTGAGCGCCTCCCAGTCGAAAATCCAATTATGTATGCATAAATCAAATTGGCTAAAAAAAAAAAAGAAATCGGAGAATCACTTGGCAACAGCGAACCGTAGTAGTGTATAAGTAATTAGTAATCAGCTGTGCTGCTATCTCTGGCCACAATTTATTACACCAAGATTGAAGTGTAGACAAATACGTACATAATTATTTATTTAAAAGAACATTTCATACATCAAAGAAAACTCCTGTCCAAATGTTTACAAAAATAATATATATCCCTATTCCAGGCTTTGGAAAATATATGATAACACAAACAAAGTAATTGTATTATTAAGAAAATAATTTCAAAGAATTGAATGCAAACTAAGTAAAAATGGCACGAAAATTATATGTTTAGCAATATCTGAAAGTAACCAAAAATAAATTAAAAAAAATATCATCAAAATAAAAGAAAGTCTTCCAGACTATTGAAGAAAACCCAAACAAAACTATACAGGACGTATGGTGGGTAATTCCTTTTCTATTTCTTTCCACATTTAGGTAGCCGCCGGCTTATTTAACTATTGTTCGCATATGGTCAATTAAATATAGATTTTATAGGAGTACTTGCTGTGACCAAATTGGTTTTTATTGCTTTTTATTTTTCTTCTGAGTTTCCAAATCCACCTTCTTCTCTATGGTATCCAGACGAATCGTCAGACGGGCAAGTGGGTGCTCCAAAAATCTGACAATGCCGTTAAAAAAAGAAATTCAAAACACAGCACTCACAGAAAGATCTACTTTAGCCAAGCGGCGGCTACCAACTGTTGTTCTCTAGCGCGTACCACGCACTCACGTAAGTTTATCACGTAGTAGTTATATGCTAGTACAGAATCTACTATAAACTTCTTATAATCTGACCCTAGATACAGCACAGCCGTACTAGAAATTATAAAATTTAAAATGAAATATATTTTTGTCCAACTTATATTTAAATTTAATGTAACCGTCATTTACGGCGGTTACAAGTGATACATTTCTATCTATCCAGCAAGTATTCCAGGTTTGAAGAAAATCGTTGTAACCGCTTTAGAGAAAATCTCAAAAAAAATCAAAAACGGATTCTTTAAAATCGCACTTCCAGTTAGGATTTTCTTCAAATTTGGAATCCTATCACTTCTTCCAGTGTATATTAATATTATGTAGGTGGTAAAAAACCATATATTACACTAAACTGGTACTTTAGAAGGAAGCCCGAACCACCCAAAAATCTATTATATTTTTTTATTTATTTTATTTATTGTTTTACATCCATGTTCATACAGTGAGTACATTATAGATGGAGAGTTGTGTTGTGCCTACCAAACATAGAACTTACTAATTAAATGAAAAGTTATATTAATTAGAAAAATAAAACAGAAATGAAAAACTTTTTTTTTAAAAAAAGAAATTTAAAACGAAATAAAATATAGAACTCCTATACAAGTAAACAATACAGAGTGACCAAACAGAACCAAACATATTAACATAAATTGAACTTCATAAGAACAATGATATATTGACTTTGGAGTTTACAGTTGAAATCTAAAAATTATTATATTACTTCTCTGGCTAACTATTTTGAAGCGGCTATAATTTGTCAAATGTTTCTTCGTCTACTAAATCAATTTAAAAATAGTAAAAATAAACTAGTTTATTGAAAAATAGCCGGAAAATATTCCAAAAATATAGAATTAAATAAGAAACAAAAATAAAAATAAAATAGAACTACGTCTGCAGTATAGATTTTCTTAATTTAAGGCAGGCAGTGATAAAATTGTATATATCCAGTAAATGGTTTTTGTCTTTAATATTTAGAGTATTTTCGGCTGTGAGGGGTCGGTATTTTAACAAGTACGTATTTCTAATTGAGGCATAGCCTGGACAGTCAATAAAGATATGTGCAAGGTTCTCATTTTCATGATTACAAACTGAACATATTTCCTGACTATTTATTTGATGGCGGTCACCTTTAACATACAATACACAAACATTATCAGAGGCCATCCTCACTTGACTAATTATTCTTATAAGTTCAAAAGATACATTCAACTTTACATATGAATTAAAATTTTTATTTCTAATTAAGAGTTTATAAAGGGAACTGTAGGTAGAGTTAATGGATCTTTCCAGATCTCTATTGATCAACATTTGTTTTAAATCATTAAGTATATTATTTTTAAACTTATTTATGAGACAATATCTTGTTGATGCCATAACCACCCATAACCAAGTTCAAAAAAGTATTTTTTTGTTTGAGAGACCCAATTATATTTTTGAGTATTATTGGTGGAATTATCCATCTGTAATAACTTGTTGTAACAAATTTTCGGTAGTCTGTCAGTACGCATATCTAATAACTTTATTAACCAATTCAGAGCACGTTTAAAAACAAAATATTCTAGCTTAAGTCTATCCGTTTCGATTCTGACCATGTAGCCAGCAGTGTTACGTTGCCAAAAAAACAACGATTTAAGCAGTTTTGATTGGACTACCTCTATCTGATCTGTGTATCTGAGAGCCCAGAATTCACTTCCATACAAAAGTACGGAACAAATGCAGCTTTCAAGGATTTTTATTTTACAAACCCAGGGCGTAAGGTTAGAGCCAACCAGAACGTTTTTCGTAGCCGAAATTGCTACAGTCGCTCTGGAAATCATATCTTTGGATGTTAAATTGAAAACACCAGATTTTGAGAACAGAATACCAAGATATTTAAAGGTGTCCACCACTTCAATTTGCTCGCCTGCGTAAAAAAACGAATCTTTTGAAGCTCTATCGCGGCCTTTTTTTAATATTACAATTTTAGACTTTTCTATATTTACTTTTAGTTTATTGTTATCACAATATCTTTCCAATGCAGCTAATTTCCTCCTGAGATCCACTGCTGAATTGGACAACAAAACCACGTCATCAGCATACAGCAAGGAGGATAAGCCATTAGTAGTGTCAATTTGTGCAGTGTTAAAATTATTAAACTGCAAGAAATTATCCAAGTCATTAATAAAGATTGCAAAGAGAAGAGGTGAAAGGGTATCACCCTGTAACACCCCTTTAGAGACCCGGACTTCGTCAGTATACCTCTCACCGACCCTTATTATTGTCCTGGTAACACTGTAGAGGCTTGTTAAGATTCTCAACCACTTGCCGCTAATGCCATAATTGTACAATTTGAACCACAACAGGTTGTGGTCAACGGTATCGAAAGCTTTTGTAAAATCGATGAAACACCCATATACTTTTCTTTTATCCCTAGCAATTTGGCATTGAACTAAAGCAGACAGAGTAAAGATACAATCCGCACAGCCTCTAGACCTCCGAAAACCGTTCTGATTCTCACTTAGCGGGTTGCCATATTCTACCCATTGTGAAAGCCTATTAGTGAGAGCTTGCGTGAATAACTTCGTTATCGTATTCATAAGTGAAATACACCTATAATTTTCAGGACGGGAAGGGTCGCCTTTCTTGAACAATGTGAACATCTCAGATTTCCCCCACTGCCTAGGAATAGATTCTCGTTCAAGGATCTGATTAAATAGATTCAAAATAATATTAATCCCGTGAGTTGATAAATTCTTATAAAATTCATTAGGAATCTTATCCGGACCCGGAGCTTTGTTGTCCTTACAACTTTTTATTACAAGCGAAATTTCATCGAGGGAGAACGGAGCATCGAAGAATGGGTGAGTGACATCAACAACCAAGGATGGGAAAGTCGAAAAGGGAGTGGGGGGGTATAACTCTTTTAAATAGGCATTCCAAGAATTCAAATTAACAATATTATGTGTCTTATTCTTAGATTTTCTAAATAAATTTAAAATTTTCCAGAAAGAACTGGCATCTTTAACGTTAAGTAGTGAGTTTCTCAGATCATTAAAGTAAGAGGACTTGGCTAATTTTAATGTTTTTTTATAAACTTTTTTCTTATTATAAAATTCAGAAATGGCATCTAAATCAAAATTAGTCTCCCTGTACAGCTTAAAGGCCTGTTGCATAGATTTTTTAGCCATTCTACAATCCTCCGTGAACCATGGCTGACTTACCCGAGGGAATTTAGATATCAACAAGTTACGCTTGTAATGAACCATACCCAAGTTTTCTGAAACGTTAGTAATAACATTTTGGAAATTATCATTTTGCTCATTAAGTGTTAAATTCTCACTGTCTCACAGTTTTCAATGAGCTGGTTGTATTCTACTCTTTTGTCAAAAATCTATTATACTGTGAAAATGTTTCGAATAAAAGTAATTGGTATTTGTATTGTAGAACTAACAAGTTTACGGAATCGTTGGTGAATGAAAAAACTGAATAAAAAAAAAAAATCAGTAGTTTCGCCCTGACGATGGATGGATTTCGCTAGAAATCTTCGAGTCTGATGCCGTGGCAGTTACCTGAACGAAATACCGAGTTTGGGCTCCCTGCAACTTTTCGTTTTTGAGATATTCTGTTAAAACACACACACATATATATATAAAATCAATCAATCAATCAGTTCCATACATATATGTCTTGTATTTTAATTGGTGTCATCCGCTAAAAATTTTTTTTTTTCTATTTCGAAAATCTGGCACTATCGCAATTCTTCCTTTGCAGTAAGAGAAAGTAAAAACGGAAAATCGTAGAAAGCTGAAACTGAGAGTCAGATTTTGGTCAAAACTGCCGTACCGGAAGTACCAGTCTATAGAATGGACTTTCTCTAAAACGGCCTCAGTGGTTTTTCTTACAACATGGTTATTCCAACTAAATATAGCTTTTAGATGAAGGATTTTTTCTGGTATATCATTTTATGAAGAAAATCGGTTAACCGGAAGTGTGACTATTATTTTTCGGCAGCAGATACTATGTTCATTTCTATGTGAACTTTATAACTGGGTAATGTCTGTGGAAATAAGTCAATAAATGAGAACTATATAGGAGGATGTCGTGTGATTGTTTCGCACAGATGTTTGCATACTCAAACCCTCTGTTTCTGGAGATAAGCCAATGTCAAAAAAACTCTGCTACAGCGGTAATATACACCTTCATTGACAGCAGTAAGAGAAGAAAGAAAATCTGTTGTCAGTTGAACAGCTCTATCTGCTCGGCGAAATAACAATTACAATAATCTTCCTCCTGTAATGAAAGTGATAACCTCTTTAAGTCGAAATTGACTATGGGCCCGCCAACACCCTCACTCCCGACTGAGCAGACAAGACACTGTGTGTCTAGATATTATTCGTCCAAAAACATTTACTTTGTATGTATGTTTTCTCGTCAAGCTGTCAAGTTCAGCGCGCTGTTACTTTACAAACTGTAGGCAGCTGTTCTCTCTCTTTCACCTCGCTGATATAAATACCCAAACCAACGTTCCCTCCTTCACTGTCTGTCTGTACGATGTCAACATTTCCCGCCTTACTACTTGTCTTCTATTATAATTGGTTTCTTAGAATTTGATCATATGATTTATGATTTGTAATATTCACAAATAGAAACTTGTATAGAATTTTACTGCTAGCAGAAGACCGATAAGATAAATCATTACTTTATCGTTGTAATATTCTGTTAGCCATTTTTACTTTATACATTCATACATACATACTCACAAACTAGCCACTCTATTTACAATAAATTTTAATTTCCCACCACTTCACACACCTTTGTTTTGTTATATTTACAATGGGTTTTAACAAATGATTTCTCTTCTCTCCTTTCCCCGTCTTGTTTTGTGTAAGTATGTTTGTGTGGTTTTAGTTTCATGTTAGTCTAATGTGAACAGGGCATATAGCTGAAAATGAAAAAAAAACAATAAGCCAAAACCTGATATTTGTCCTTAACTTTGTCAGCCAGAAGGTCTCGGCGAAAAACGGCACCCGGTATTGTGATTTTTTAAATAAGGCGCCAATAATTTGCTTTATACTAACTGTGACATACATGGACGGGACTCTTTTATTACTACTACTTCTTACTCCTGATAAGAGCAAGTCTTGTAATCGTGACAAATTTTCGGTATGAAGTTTTCATCGGTAATTTCACGTTTTCAGGACCCCCGGGGCCAAAAAAGTGATTTTCAGAAAGTGGTAAGATCAAAACGAATAAATTTAGGAAGTTCTGTTTGGGATCCGGCCGGAAGTTCGCTGTCAACAATATTTACATACTTTATACTTTTCTATACCACTTTTTTTCTCTCAATTTTAATAGTTAGATTTAGTTTAATTCTGGTTTATTCAGCAATAATAGTAATAGTTTAAAAATAAATTTCAATTGGTTATATAATAAATACTTTTTTATATTTTTTTTTTGTAGAGAATCTTAACTTTTGATTGGTGCTTTACTTGTGCTTTGTTACCTTTGTGCAGACCCTGAACAAGGCAATAAATTTGCCGTAACGTCGGTGAAAATTTGAAAAAAGTTTGTTTTCTGACCAAATCTCTCAACCTCTGCATTTTACAATATTTATAGAAAAGGATTTGAGTTTTTCTCTGAATTAAAACTATTTCTATGATTTTCTTTAAAGTTGGAATTCTAACGACCCATATACACACCCATTATATTTATTGGACACTTCCCCGGAAAAGTTGATTCTAGGATGGTGGCGCGGAATCTGTGAGTGAGCGAAATTCATATAGCGTTTCAGACCTGATCTTTTCGTTTTTTTTGTTTATTATAAAGCTACATCAGATTATGGTTATTTAGAAGGGGCGCTATCTACCTTGTAACTATTGTTGCGATGTCTATTACTGATCTCTCCCTTCAACTGTCTCTAAACCGTAGATTGAGTCGTATTGATAGATTGATTTGATAATAAACACTGGGAAACTTGTTACAAGTTAGATGAAACTAATAAATTAATGAAAAAACACGAGTCTCCCCCAAAATAAACTAATTAATAAAATTGTCTTGTGTTGACATTTGGCAGGTGTCAAATTGGTGCATTGATTTCCTCTTCCCATTCTCCTACTACTTTTATTTATTAAAACTTGCTACCTTGGTAAGCATGCTCTCTCCAGATTTCATTACAAAGTTGTTTCATTTTACTTCATCATAGTTGCCTGTAGTTTATAAATTTGTTTTTATCCGTATTTTCCAGGATGACTAGTATATATTTGATGAACAACGAAATAGAAAGTATTAAAAAGAAATAAAACAAAGAAATCTGGTGTGAAACACTCACACGACTTTTTCTCATTCTCTGAATACAATAAAATAGAAAATAACCATTTTTTTTTAAACTTTAAATTTGTCTCACTAGGTGAGCAGCAGGCAGGTAGAGGTGTAGCCCACAAGAGCGCACCACTGGACCAACCTAAATAAAATATAAAATTAATGCCACTGATTCCACAAAAACTTCTGAAATGAATTTGTTTGTTTTAATGTTCCAAAAAAAAGTGATAGGTGCAATATTAGTAATGCAAGTTTACTGGAAAAACATTATAGTTTTTTCGAGAAAATTCCAAAAAACTCAGGTACCCATTGTATAAAGTGGCAGTTTGAACATTTCTATTTTCTTCAGATTTGGAATTCTAGCAATTCTTCTAATGTATATTTTAATATTATATAGGCGACAGAAGCAGGCGATTGAACTGTGGTGGTACTTTAGTTTGCAGGAAAGCTTAGCGCTACTATTCCCCCACAAACCTACCCCCCCAAAAAAAACAATTTTCCCCTGAAAATGTTTCAGATAAAAGTGACAGGTATTTATGTGTGCAGGCAGTATGTCAAGTTTATAAAAAATAAATTATTTGAGCCGTTTTCCTTAAAATCGCGAAATCTGAAAGAACTCTTCACTAAAGTCGCATTTCTGGTTGATGGATTTTGCACAAAAACTTTTGTCAGATGTGGTGGGGTGAAGGGGCCTTCACACACACACACACACACACACATACACATATAGACACACACACACACACACACATACACATATAGACACACATTTGCTAAAAACATTATTTATCGTACTCAGGGGTCCTCAAAACATATATTTCTGGTGAAAACACAGTTAGGAAAATTTGCCTTGACCACAGTGCTGCTAGAGGAGTGCGCCATACACTAACACAACTTTCTCTCACTGTAACTACTAGAATTCTAAACAACACATTTTCTCACTCACTTTAACCACCCTTAGTTGGGCTAGCACAGTGCATGTAAATAAAGGTGAAACAAGAATGAAGCAATCACAGTACAAATCTCCGTTGATTCTTCGCTTACATCTACATATATATATGTATAGCTGTCACATTTTTCTAGAAAAATTGATATTTTGGGAATTGTGGGAGCGCTGCTCTCTATACATACCTCGTCCCCCACCACTGATGGGCGCAAATATATGTTTCGTAAAGTTTATTTTTAAGAATAATCGCCAATCAAAATTCTGAGCATTACAGTAAATTGTTGTAAAAGATGGGTGTGTGGGTGTTTCAATCGCCGGATTATTTCCAGGCGCTTCCACATCAAATTTCCATCATAACATTCGTCAGCCGAAAGTGCGATATACCTATTTTCTTTTTCATTCTCTTATTGCAGTTAAAAAAAGTATTGGCGATCGTGTCAATTATTCAAATTGTGTTTTCACCGAAAATACATATTTTGAGGCGCACAGACCATGAAAAAAATGTTTTCAACGAATGGTGTGTGTGTGTGTGTGTGTGTAAGTAATACGAAGGTGTATCAAAGATAAACGGGACTCATTTTTTTTTTTAATCTCTAATTTTGTTTTATATATTATTTTTCTGTATACTCTCCCGCCCTAGAAATACATTTTTCCTATCGTATTGAAAACGTCTTTATTCTATCGTCGTAAAAACTCTTCGGACGTTCGTTTAGCCATTGGAGCACAAATGCTTTCAACACTTTATTGTTGTGGAAACGCTGGCCTCCAAACGCTTTTTTTAGGGTTCCAAAAAGATGAAAGCCACAAGGTGACAAGTCTGGAGTATAGGGAAGATGTTCCAGCATTTCCCATCCTAATGCATCCATTTTTGCGTTAGCCACATGAGGCCTGGCGTTGTCATGCAGAAGAATGACACTTCTGATCGATTGCTTCTTTCTTTTCCTTCGAAATGACAATTGTGCGTCGATCGTGAAGAAAATCAACGTGAAAAGCACCTTGCCAATCGAACAAAACTGTTGCCAATACCTTTCCGGCTGACAACCGCGTCTTTGCCTTCACTGGTGCCCTGTCGCCGCTCTTTCTCCACTCCATGCTCGCCTGTTTCGATCGGGGCGTGTAGTGGTCCAAAAAGGCCTCTCCCTCTTGCAGATATCGATTAAAGAGTTTCTGCGAGACTTCCAATCGATATCGCTTGTGATCCTTCGATAACAGACGTGGAACCCATCTAGCGCGGACCCTTTACGAAATCCCAACTCATTTGTCACGATTCGTTGGATACTGCCGTAACTGATGTTTACATCCGCAACGATTTCAAAGAGAGTTTTGCGCTGATTTCCCGCTATGAGAATAGAACCGCCTCAATGTTGCCCTCAGTCACACTTGTTCTTGAGCAGCGATTATGGCTCTCGTTCTCGACCTTTTCACGCCCTCCAGAAATTTTTTTGTGCCATTCAAACCCACGGGTTCTTGACAGAATGTTGTTCCCGAAGTGTGCCTGTAATCGCCGCAAAATTTCGGTTGGATTCACCCTCTCCTTGGCCAGAAACTTGATCCGCTGCTCCACGGAGACATGCACTTCTTTCTCGCTCAGGGTTTCTGTTGATACTAAATGGACCCGAGAGAGTTGCGATCGTTTCTCCCCTCTCCCTAACAGTACAGGCTAACTGGGCATCTAACCCTTCCATGTCTAGAAGCCCTCTGGAATTTTTAAGAAAATCGGTCCTGTTATTTATACCTTCGGTATGTATGGACAAAATATCTCAAAAATGACAGATATGTTTATATACCACATATATTCAACATATTGGCAGTTGGAGGCAAATAGAAGTCAATGGTAGTTAATTAGGTCAGTATGTTGGTTTTTCTAGTTCTCAATCACAAAATAACTGTTAATTTAAAAAAACAAATCCAAAACCACAAAATGACAATGAGGTTTGTTCAAAATACCTCGTCCCCCACCTGCAAGTACGACAACTGATTTTTTTTTGGCGAATTTCTCTAAACTTGGTATATTATCTGCACACATACGGCTTATCACTTTTATTTGAATAATTTTTTTTCGGAAATAAAATGGCTTTTGAAGGCTGTGATATTATATTTCAAATGTGTGTTCGTCTATGTTCAGTGTTTTCCGGTACAATGTCACCATCCAATTATATCTGCCATAGGTGCTGACAAACAGGTCAAGTGAGTAAAAATTTGAAGTTTAAAGGAAATTGTATTAATTGGAATGAAAGAAAGTCGTGTGAGTGTTTCACACCAGATTTAAGTTAGCTTGTAGGTGAGTAAATTGAGAAAGACATGAAATGAAAGTGACACCCCTGTCTATTACTACAACTATTGCATATTTTGGGTGTACTTCACATTTCTACCGCAGTGTCTATCTAAACTTGATGGCCGTTTAAAATAGAATATTGAACTTGGCCGTATACATAGTGTTGATAATATATACATTGGGTGAAGGTTATATAAGCAAAGTTGATATACAGTTGACTTGTAATATAGCGGTGGTGATGGTGTTAAGGTTGACTACTGTCACACGCTCTCAAGTAGAGAGTTCAACTATTCATTGTTGACAGGTTTTGTTGACCTTAAAAAGCTGATATTTTATTAAAGATTATTGATAGTTGTGGCGCTGTAGTAAATATAACCTAGCACCCTTACTCACCGCACCTACAAATCGATTATTATTTACCCATAGTCAACATCAAGTTCATTGTACTAACATTGTCACTTTCTTTTAATTCGCTTACACTGTTTCCTACACAAACACTAACGATATTTCAAAAAAAGTAATCTGTTACTATCCTGGAGTTGTCAGTATTCCAAGATTAAGCAAAAATCGTGAAATTAAAAATAACTCAGAAACTTAGTGATGAAGACGCACTTCCGCTTAAATGGCACTTTAGAGGAATGCCTAAGGTTGCATATTCGTATTTCCGGTCGAAATTCAATTTTAAAAATTTGACATGAACTCAGTACTTCCTGTTATAGCAGTAAGAGAAATTAAAAGGATGTGTATCTGTCTGTGAGTTTCTCATCAGATTGTGTCTAACATAAAACATATTTACTGTTGGACAAACATGGATATACTATTAACATATAAATTCTGGTTGTGACAGACTACGTATTTATCATCGTATTACGTCACACAGGTACTTGTTCAGACAGCTAAATCTAGATCGTTCACCTTCAATATTGATCCCCTCTGTAGGTGCTTGCGTAAATAACGATCAATTTATTCTTCTTCTTTTTTGTATATTATTATCTTTTTTAATTATTATTGATCATTAAATGTAGTTCATTACGACAGACATTCAACCAATATGATTTTCTATTTGTCACGTGTGAATTATGTGGCACCATCCTGCCTATAACACTCTTAACATTACATTTGCAGACAAATACCGTAAGATGAACATTAGACTCCTTATAAGTATATTTTCGGTCCACTTTTTCATTTTATGTTATTATTGTCTCTCACCTCAGCTTTGAGAGCAACTTTTCACCGGATATATATGTTCTACGATCAGGTGTGAAACACTTATTGGTGAAAAACATGGTAGGAGGTGGATATTTTACTTGTGTACCTGAGCGCCTTATTATGGAACACCCTATGTCAAAACTAAGGAACTTGCGCAAGTTCAAATTTAAACTATCTGGCAGATCCTCCAATACCTCTTTTCAGGAAAATGTTTGAAATAAGGGTGATGCTTTTTTATCTATGCGGAAAGTATTCCAAGTTTAAAGAAAATGATTGTAAACGTTTTCCGTGCAATTCGAAAAAACTTGAAACCCTATTTTGTAAAACCGCACTTTCGGTTAACTGATTTTCTTCAAATTTGGATTTCCATCAACGTTTCTAATGTGTCCATACATTTTACTGAAGTGGTACTTTAGAGGAGTGATACTGTTCCCCCCAGAACCTCCAAAAAAAATCAATTTTCCTGGGAAAATGTGATAGGCAAATAAAAGTGATAGGCATTTATGTGTGTAGATAATACACGAAGTTTAAAGAAAGCTATTTTCAAGAAAATAACGAAAAATTCAGTAAAATCGCGTTTCCGGTTGATGGATTTTGGCGCAATCTGCGTGTCAGAAGCGGGTAGCAGTAACTATAGGAAATAGTAGTTTTGAGCTTCCTACGACTTTTCGTTTTTGAGATTTTCAGTTAGGTCACACACATATCCACAGACCAAGAACTTTTTTTCAGGAGATCTGAAAACATGTATTTCAGGTGAAAAACTTAATTGGAAAATCTGACCTGATGGCCGCACTCCCTGTTGCTAGAAGTAAGAGGAAGAAAATGTTTTTAGCGAATGCTGTGTGTTTGTGTATATGGAACAAAACATGTCAAAAACGAAAAATGGCCAGAAGCCTAATTTGATATATCGTTTAGGTATTACTACTCGTACATCTGAAGATGAAGGTTTCGGAAGTGTGTCTTTGCTGAATTTGTTTTGTTTCATTTTTCAAGATTTTTCCCCACACAGCTTCTGTAACGATTTTCTTTGAAGTTTCTATACTAGCTATGCCCACACTATTATTTGGAAACGTTTTGCCCTGGTAGGGATACGTAAGAAGCATTGCTAGAACGACAGATTTGTCGGTTGACCGGTATTACGACTTTACACAGTTGGTTTCTGAGTTATTTTGTTCTTATTTCTCGAAAACAGCTCCGACAGTTTTCCTTAAAACCTGGAATGGTTACTGCACACACATTAGCCCCTATATTTAAAACTTGGAATGTTTACTGCACACACATTAGCCCCTATATTTAAAACCTGGAATGGTTACTGCACACACATTAGCCCCTATATTTAAAACTTGGAATGTTTACTGCCACACATTAGCCCCTATATTTAAAACTTGGAATGTTTACTGCACACACATTAGCCCCTATATTTCACAAAACAAAAAAAAAATCTGGTGTGAAACACTCACACAACTTTCTCTTACACCAGTTCTAAAATTATAATTGACAAATTTTATAGTTTGTGCACCAAATTTAATGAAATTTGTCGAAAAATTGAAAAAAACTATTCAGTAAAAGCGCACTTCCGGTTTACTGATTTCCTTCAAACTCGGAATTTTGGCCATCTATTTATTTCTAATTAATTTCATTTGGATGATAGGTTGTATAATCAAGTAAGATACCATATTAGAGAAAGCTATAACCCTACCTCTCTTCTAAAAGTGCTTTTAAATGAATTTTTCCAGAGAAATGTTTTATATAAAAGTTGTAGATCTTTGTATGTTTAGTTTATATGTGTAGTTAAGAAAATCGTCGGGGCCATTTTTGAGAAAATCGCGAAAAAGTGAAAAAATCATTTAGTAAAGTGGTAAAGTAAACGCACTTCCGGTAATCCGAAATTGTTTAAACTCGGAATTTCAACATATTTAATTCTAATTAACATTATTTAGATGACAGAATTGTCTAATAAACTGAAATAGCATTTTTAGAAGTTAACCTAACCCCACCCCTCCCCCAAAAGTGCCCTTAAATGAATTTTCCCAGAGAAATGTTTCAAATAAAAGTTGTAGCTCCTTGTATATGTAGTTGATGTATCAAGTTTAAAGAAAATCGTTGGAGCCATTTTTGAGAAAAACGCAAAAAAGTAAAAAAAACAACTAGTAAAGTGGTACTTCCGGTTGAGGAATTTTGACAGAAACGCACAGTCAGATCGCATGGTGATACCTAAACGGAATATCAGTTCAGTTTTCTACGGTTTTCGTTTTGAGCTATTGCTGTTCCCAATGCATACACACAACACACACCGACCACACAACACACACACACACAACACACACACACACACACACACACACCATACACACACAGACCATTTGCTAAAAACCACTTTTTTGGACTCAGGGGACCTCAAAACGGATATTTCCGGTGAAAACTCAATATCGAAAATTTGACACGATTACAACACTTCCTCTTACTAGGAGTAAGAGAAAGTAAAAAGCATGGTTACTGTCCATGCGAGTTAGGTTTAAATTAACACTGTGTTGTTACTATGAGCTTTGCCAGGGGTTGAGACAAGACAACTGACATTTAATATATTGAGCTTCAGGTAAACAGGAAACGCTGCCACCAGTAATGCAAGTCGCACTAAACGGTGCATGTTTAAAGGAAATTTGTCAAATACAGTTGCAGTAAGAGAGAGACATGACACTAAACTCAGTTTGGAAAATATAACACCACTTCCTCTATGAAATATTTATATATCTCTAGATCATCATGCTTCATTACCCAAACTATCCTTGCTTTGTTTAGTATAGAATGTTTCACAGTCGAAGGTCATCTATGCAAATTATCCATCCAGCTAGGTGCATTGCACTTGTGAATGTCAGTCTGTCTCCTACATCAACCATTCAATTGATTTCCAAAACAGTTTTTTTCCTACAGTCACTGGTCTCTTAAAAGAAGAAGTGATCAGTCACTGTTGCATCAATCCCGAAGATTTTGCATGACAGTGGAAGAACTGCAAGATCAGAATTGTGTTTGTATTTTGACCACATTCTTTAGCGATGGGGGGGGAGGAGATTGCCTCAAAATACAGCTCAGCCTATATTTTATAAAATTGTATATTTGATTGCATCACTGACTTAACTGCAACCCCAAGTAGTTGTTGTAATACAAAGAATATTGGTTACAGATGAAGCGCCATTACTTCCCACTCCGCTGCAGGTCAAACAGATCAAATGGGGCTTGGTAATGTAAAGTAAAAAGGTCCAGTAGCTTTGTACACGCGAAGTGACTTAATAAATTATGTTCGTATCGCCCCCACCCTCTCAGTACTTCACCAAATGCCCACTATATTGTAGTCAACTTGGTCGGAACTGGCAAGGTTTATTTTAAGATTTCCTTCTTTACAGTGCAAGAGAAGAACTGACCTTAACTTCACTCTCCGCCTTTGCTCTCTCGCTCGGACACACACTGAGCAGAGACTAAATCCTGAAAACTCCACGTCTACCCCTTCCCCCGCCGACAGTTTTACTTCTTTATTGTTTTTCTTCTAAGTAACATTAGCCGGCTCACTTCCAACTACTTGTACCTTTATTGCAATAATAAAGCTCGATCCCTTGATCACATAGCTGTATGATATTTATTATTATTGCGACCGTTCGCCATCTGGAATTTTACGTTATTTGTTTATGTAATTGTTGTTTGTCGCGTGCTTCTGGAAATGAACTAGTTTATTTTTACTTTAATTGAGGTCATTGTCATGCGATTTGCTGCAAGTATTATTTCGCTGGAAATAACCTTTTTATCTGATTGTAACTTTCAGTTAAACGCGAAATAAATACGATATATAAAGAATTGCTTTTGTTTGGTATGTATTTCTAAGTATATTAATTCTCCTTTAGATGATATAGTTAGTGGATGCATACGTACAATATTGTGTAATAGCACTTTAAAGGGAAGCCTAGGAAGTCCTCCGCTCCCTGAGAACCCTCCAAAAATATTGGAAAAGATTTCGAATAAAAGTAATAGCCTCGTGGTATGTAGCTGTAGTTAGTGTGCGAATTTTAAAGAAAATTTGTCAGAGTTTCGCGAGAAACAGAAAGAAAAACATTCGGTACAGACACAACTTCTGGTTAACGAATTTCGATCGAAATCTTTGCAATGAAGGAGAATATTTGTGTTTTCGTTTTTCATTTCTTTTTTTAGTTATTTTATTCACACCCACAGAGACAACGCGTGCGCATACCACAGAGAGAGGGTAAACATTCTGGATATCATCTATGCGTTATGTACGAATAACATCTTGATACGGTTTAGCTTACTTCATGTCACAACAGACCAAACATTTTGATAAAACTTCAAGTACTGAACGATACATTGCTCCTTGGTGTTACATAACGCAAAATTTATTACGTATGTAGATGACATAAAAATAGATGGTCTAGTTTAGATTGTAATGATGGATATTGCAATGAAAACACACAACGTTTGACGTTAGCGCTTGTTAAGAGTTTGTCGCGTGCTAATAGTAGCCAACTGTGTATACAAATACAGAGTAGGTAGTTGCCATGGCGACAGCGACGTCAACGGCCGGCCAAGGGATCCAGTCACTCCACCCGCCGACCCGGTATCTTACTCCATCGGCTCTCTTACCATACAACCCCATAACCTGACCTTGGATGTTCTTCACACAGTATGGGGTTCTGTTGTCCTCCCCCCCCTTACATTTGCCAAGGTCACCACCGTACAGACAGCCTTCTAAGTTGAGTGTTGCTCCATCTTTGTCCATCGCGATCAAGAGTACTGTTACCACTAATAAGTTTCTAGGGAGGCCTCTTCCAATTTCTCTACCCACATTAAATCAATTCTGTCTTTTCATGACCATATAATTTATTTTCCCTGCTCAATATTGCTCCAATTCCCAATCAGATCATTTAATACAAATGATTGCATACATAAAAACAGTTTTATTTAAAAGTAATATAAAAGCGCTAGTTGAACATTTTTCTTCAAAATATAAACAAACCTTCATTGACTACCAGCTTCAGCCTTACTGCAAGCATTTCAATGTGGTGACGGTATCATTCCTTTGGTTTTGAGGCGCCGCATCCTAATCACACGCTTGATAATTATTAAAGTGCCGTCCTTTGATAAATCATCTTTAGATTGGAAAAAACCCTAACCAGATGTTGGAACATCGGGATTATAGGCGGGGTAAGGGTAAACGGCTAATCCCCTCTAAGCTCTCCTAATAATTATAGATGAGTCAAACGCGCTGGGAGCTTTATCGTGTTGCAGAGGGGCTTTATTTTGGTTAATTAAAAAGGAGTACCTTGCTCTTAAAGACTTATTAACTCTAACCAACTGTTCAGTATAAAGTTCACCGTTAACAACTCTGTCTCGGAACAAACTCAAAACACCTTTAAAGTTCCCTCGAAACGCAAATCATGACTTTTTCCCCAAACCGATCTCGGTTACCCCTGGTTGGGATTCATGGTCCTCTGCTTACGTTTGTTTGGATTTTTCAAAAATATTCAGGTTTCATCTAATTAGCCTTATCAAAAACCGGTCACTTTTTTGGATTTAGAAAAATATTTGTACGTGTGTGTGTGTGTGAACAAAATATCTCAAAAACGAAAGACCAGGGAGCTCAAATTTGATATTCTATTTAGGCCCAATTTGATAATAGGTGTAGGAAGTGTCATGTTGCAGATTAGATGTCAGAGGTTTTTTTAATTTTCTCTATAACCAGTTGCAACTATTTTCTTTGAACTGAAATGCGCTAATTTCACTTCTATTATCAAAATTCTGGAAAAATTCATTTATGGCGGTTGCGTTAACCGGTTATTAGCGTTTACTGCGGCCACAACCTTTGTTGATTGAGTGAGAATTAGGTGCCATACTGGCCAGGTATATATCTATAAACGCTGCCACCTCTTTTTCGCCGCCCAACCAAACTAATGTACATAATATAACAATTGTACTGAAAATTTGTCTGTTGAATTGTAGTAAGAGGAAAAAGACGTGTTTACACACGAGATTTTTTATTTTCTCTCACCCTAGTAAGAGAAAGTATTGCAGTTGTACCAGATTTTCGAAATTGAGTATTCACTGGAAATACATGTTTTGGGAATAAGAAAACAATGTTATTAGCGAATAAAATTAGGTGGGTGTGTTTTAAAAGAATATCATATAAAAAAGGAAAAGTTGCAGAAAGCTCAAACTTGGTATTCCGTTTGAAAGTGAAACTACCACCTGACGAAGGCAATACCAGGCGAAAACATCAACCTGAAGGGCCACTGAATGTTTTTTTTAGTTTTTCGTGATTTTCTCAAAAATGGCTCCAACGATTTTCTTCAAACTTCCTATACTATTTACACATATAAATATCGTATCACTTTTATTTGAAACATTTTCCCAGGAAAATTGATTTTTGGGGGGTTGTGGGGGAACAGTAACTTTATGCTTTCCTCTAAAGAACCACTTCAGTATAATATGCGGCTTTGAAAATCGGTCAGCGGCAAGTACGGTTTTACCGAATAGTTTTTTGAGTTTCTTGGAATTTTCTTGAAAACTGTTACAACGATTTTCTTTAAACATGGAATCTTGCTGCATAGATAGAAACGTATTAGTTTTATTTGTAACAGTTTCCAAAAAAAATTATTTCAGAAGGGGTATCTATCAGTTAGTTTAAATTTGCACAAGCTTTGTTGCTTTGCATAGAAGGAAGCTTCACATAAGGCCGTTCAGGTATAGAAGGAAAATCCGTACACCATTTTCATGGCAAGCCCATCTAAAAATTGGAATGTTATAATTTTAAAGAAAATTTCTCCTATTGATTATAGTAAGAGAAACTCTTGTGAGTGCTTACACCTGAGTGTTAGATTTTATTCTTATTTATATAATTTTAGTAACTTTTTATTGTTCACTTTGCATTATATCTGTTTTTAAGACCAACTTTCAACTCCAAACTTAATAAGTTAGTTTATTGTCGTGTATTTACTGATCAACATTGTTATGAGGACTGAGATCTAATTAGTGACCAGTTTAGCATCGGTTGTTCTGTTTTCCGTGATTACGTTCACTGCCTAGCCATTGACCTATTTGAAATTAGTCGTCAGCCTTGTTGGTTTGTTTTAGTAGATTACTGCTCTAAATAAGTATATCTGTATAGTATCTCAATAATACAGCGACGATTTGGTGGTAATAGTAAGCAAGAGTTCAGTGACCTAGATTGTAAAGTAAGCCGAAGTAAGGTGTGGAAGACACTATTTGCAAACACTACCTTCATTCAAACAAGAGATATTTATTGCTTCTATAAAACAGGAGGTACTACACAAGGACCAGTAAAGGGACACTGTCATAATAAAAACTTTTGTCTGTCAAAACAAAAAATCCCGTTATAAGTTTGTCAAAAGTGAATGGCGGGGGGTATATTGGCTCTTTCTTACAGGAAAGGAAGAATATTTATTTCCTAGGAGTTTGTCCGAGAAGGTATTTCAGGTAGTGTGTGGCAACTTACTTAGTTAGTCTCCACTTCTCTTGTACAGTCTTGATCAGTGTCCACCACAGTAATGTTCAGTGAGTAAACAAGTCAGCCAGCGGCGTGTGAATCATTCAGCGAGATGTTCAACAATCACATTACTTACAGTCAGGACTTATTCAACTTATATTCACCAAGTAAGAGACTCATATCTTCTGATTAAATGTATTTAGTTGAGATCTTTTGAGTACGAAAAAAAATCGTTTCTATCTGAACAATCTGTGTGTGTGTGTGTGTGTGTGTGCGTGTGTGTGTGTATAACAGAAAATCGTGTCAAAAACGAAAAATTGTTCGAAGCTCTTACTACAATTGTAGGAACCGCATCTGAAGTGAAATTTGGCAAAATATATCGTCACTCGTAAATACTTTTTTCCAGTTTTCCGCGACTTTCTGAAAAGCGGCTCCAATTATTTTCCATAAAATACGTAAACATTTTAATGAAACATCTCCCCGGAAAAATCAAAGGGAAGGATTTTGAAGTAGCTGAGGATGCCGGGCAGCCTTTTTCTTAAGAACAAGACTTCATTTAGGAATCTCTTATTCTTCTACTGAAGTCCATCCACATAATTACAATAAATTTAAACAAAGAAAACAAAATGTGGTGTGAATGATTCACACCACTGTCTCTTACTGCAGATAAACAGATTTAATGGGCAAATTTTCTTCAAAATTACAGTTTTTACTAAATGTTTGTAAGTCTTCAATTTTATGTCAACTGGAGAAGCGAAACTTAATAAAATGACTTTTTTAGGAAACCGTACACTCCCCCTCCACCTGGAACTCCTTTAAATGAACTTCCTCGAAAAAAAGTTCCCGACAAAAGTGGTAGGTGACAGAGATATCCAGTTAGTATAACATATTTAATGAAATCCATCGGAATTTTTACTTTATGTGAATAAAATCGTAGAAAACTGGATATTTAATTCTAATTAATATTATTTAGCATATATGATTGTACAATAACTAAAATAGCACTTTAGAGGAAACCATAACCCCAACCCTCTTCCTAAAAGTTCCCTCAAATGAATTTTTCCAGAGAAATGTTACAAATAAAAATTGTAGCTCTTTGTATGTCTAGTTGATATATTATGTTTAAAGAAATCGTTCGAGTCTTTTCGAGAAAATCGTAAAAAACTGAATAAAACATTCAGTAATGTAGTGCTTCCGGTTGGGGAATTTTGTCAGATAAGTTCCTGTCGGTTCCCATTGGATGATAACCAAACGGAATGTCAAGTATGAACTTTCTGCGATTTTTCGTTTCTGAACTTGGCTGTTCACATACATACACACCCAGACCACCATTTTCTAAAAACCACTTGTTCGCATTCATGGCACCTTAATACATGCATTTCCGGAGGAAACTCGTTATCAAAAATTTGTCCCGCGGTCCTAATACTTGTTACCAACACTAAGAGAAAGTAATATAGTAAAATAAAACTTTTTACTTAATAAAAATTTCCAATTTAAAGGAAATTAGAACTTTGAGCAATACAGCTCATGTGTTAATAATAGGTTTTTGTTTTTCTGTTAGAGAAAGTGGGGGGGTGTTCGTGTAAGATTTCTAAATAATTTTTACCGGAAATACAGGGTTCAGATCTTTTCAAGAGAAAATTACAGAGAGTACAGACTTGATATTTCATTTAGATACTGATGCCAATTAAGATTCTTTGGTCCAAGTATATCTTTCAGCCAGAAGTACCAAATTAACTGAAAGAATATTTTGATTTGATCCAATTTTTTAAAGGTAGCTCCAATGATTTTGTAAGAATTACTTATATAAAATCTTTAACTTTAATTTGAAACCTTAATTTTAATTTTGAGGAAAATTTCATTGTAGAGGTTTGCTGGTAGCGCGCTTATACCTCTACTATTTCAATGTAACCTCTGCTTTCCCCCACTGATTCTGTATTCTGTACAAGCTGCAACTTTGACTATATTATGACAATTACAACGTATTAGAATATTCGCAGCAAATTTTTTTCAACAGTTTAGTGCAATAATTATAACATGACCTGATTACTGAGATATTATTTAAATTCTAGGTCTAAGTCTGGTGGAGAACAACCTGAGTCTGGTGGGTCCACAGTCGCCGATAGACATGAAGCCGGATACGGCCACCCTGCACTGCGGCAGTTTCAGTCCCACGCCCACTTCTGGACCCACAAGCCCACAGTAAGTATACACTACTAACAAACAATCATGCATAGTTGGCAGTATTTGTCTTGCGGAGGGAGTTCTTTTAATTTCCACCTATACGCATACAGTCATTGGTGGTTGCTACTGCTCACAGATTCCAACCAATGAGATTACACTGTTACATTGTGACGTACTGCACCCCCTCACGCATGTTCCTTTCGTAACTCTTAATTTCATTAATTGTTACGGTTAATTTGAAATAAATAGATAAAATTTCTTACAGGAAACTCTTTCACACTACTTTCTCTTACCACATTTCTCCTCGCAGGTCTACTTGACAGATTATCTGAAAAGTCGGAATTTCTACCAAAGTTGGCTTGCTAAACTCAGACACTTTGTACCGCAATGTCATTTCGAAGCACATGCAAACCTCTTTCTCAGCTTTTCAAATCAACTTTATCTAGAAAAAATGTTCCAAATAAAAGTAATAGTTTAATTTGAACTTTTGGACCAGCGACTTGTTCAAGGATCTTGCGCGGGGATATCCCAACCTAATGCCATGAACGGCAGTGACAACTGACATCTCCAACATTCACAGCCTGTAGAGATTGTTGAGGAAATGTAACAACTACTTGGATTTAGCTAACCGTCATAGTTTAAAGAAAATCCTCTTACTAAGGGTTACAGAAAGTTGAGTTTCCTGCAAATTGTTTCCGGTGAAAATTCAGACTCGGAAATCTGACACGATCTAATACTTCTTGTTTTATTAGTTGAGAAAGTAAAAACTTAATACTTGCAACTATTTAACGACTTTGTGGTAATCTGTTTCCATAAAGTAATTGTATGTACCGGAGCAAGTCCTAAAATGAATATTATGAAAAGCCGGTACAGTAAAAAAAAAAAAACTTTATCAATTATGTCGGTGTGACCTTAATCTGCAAAACAATATTGAATAATTTATATAGTATAATATACATATATATAATTACAGTCAGTATATTTGATTTTAATAATGATAGCTCTGTTGTCACGTGATCGCTCTCTGGGTCATTTATTACATGTGTTGGCTAAAATTTCTGGAGAGAAGTGTAGTGGGGAGGTGATAAGAAGAAACAGTAGAGAAAGCACGTGGGAGGGTGGTTGCGGTGGCGATAAACTAAAATGCTCGTTTCACACTGGGCGGATCTAGTATATCTAGTGTGAAAAATTCACACCTCTTTCTCCTGCTGTAATTGTTACTAAATCTTTAGTAGGCCTTTATTAAACATGATAAATAAATGTGACTGTGGTACCGTACATTGCAGTGAAGTAGTATAGTAGTCGTAATAGTAAGTAGCCGTCTGTAGTTGTGCAGATTTTTTTCCGAAGGTTCATGCCACTGTCAGCTGACAGTGTAACCTTCGCCTTGACCACCTGTACACTAAACTTGTTTAGTTTAGAAGTGCGATGAAAAAAAAAAATCTGTTGCATATAAACAGCTTCTCTTAAAACGGCTATTCCTGGCCTATTTATCTTCTTTTACATTTCTCCAGGTACTTACATTTTAAAGCAACCAGTGTGCAGTAGAGAAATCTCTTAGAGTGTGAAACTATAATCATCCTACTTTTACTACGCCTTTCCGGACCTATAAAATTTTTAGCTCTGATTTTTATGTTTCTTACATATTATTTCCTCTGATTGCTGTAAGAGAAAGTATTGCGAAAATTTTTTTATAACGAATTTTCAGCGGAAATATACATTTTGAGGTCGTCTGTGTCCAAAAAACGTGTTTAGAAAATGGTCTCCCTCATTCACTCACTCTCTCTCTCCATATAATATATATATTATACGAGTGTGTGAGAATGTATGTATGTCAACAGCATAGAAAAACGCAAAAAGTTCAATCTTGACATTCCATATATCATAGGATCCGACAGAAACTTTTCTATCGTCATTGTGGCAGGAAAATTGGGATACAAAAAAAATGATGATGGATGCCAAAAATGCTAATTGAGGCACCAATTTCTGCTCAATGTTCTTGAAGATGATTTGTTTGGCCACATCGTCGCTGCTGGTTGAGTTCTGGATTACGTACACAAACGAAAAACCGAAATCGAAAAAAGGCACAAATCTGCTCCGAAAGCAAAGAAGTTTAAGGCAGCAGCTTCTGCAAGAAAAATCATGACAGCTTCCAACGACACAAAGGGAATCCTGCGTGTTGATTTTCTTGAACTTGGTAACAATCATTATTGTCGATGCTGGTGTGATGATTGCAAAAAACAAATTGCAATCTAAAACAAAAGATGGAGGTTTGAATACTAATGAAATCGTGCTTTTTTCAGGATAATACATGATCGCAAACTTCCGCTTAAACTGTAGTTTTTGATCACTTTCCCTATATCCTAATTTTGCTGCCCTGTGATTGTCATCCCTTTTTTGCACATTAAAGATATGGCCTTCATCGCGGGGCCATTCCTCCTACAACTTCAACAGGAAGTATTGCTATCAAGTCAAATTTTTGAATTTGAGATTTCATCGGAAACACTTTTTTTGAGGACCCTTGAAATAGAAAAATCACAGGGAAGCTCAAACATGATACTCCTTATAGGTACTAGCGGGGAATCGGACATGAAGATTTCGGTCCAAATTCGTCTAAAAATTTCTCTAAATGTTTCTTTTTCCGCGATTCTCTCGGAAAAAGCTCCAATAATTTTCTTTAAACTTTGCTTAACTGCTCAAGTAATGGCAGTTATTTTCATTTGAAATATCGTTGCTGGAAAAGCGATGGAGGGAGTAGTTCTGTGGCATCGGCCATCCAAGTTTCCTTAGAAGTGCCGTATCAATACCTACACCAATACATAGGAGAAGTAAATATTTTAAAAAAAAAAATCTGGTGTGAAACACTCGCACAACTTTCTCTTAATGTAATTTACAGAATTATAATTGACTTCTTCAAACTTGTAATTATAACTAAATGGTCATTTGTCTTCAGCTTTATCTCATTGGGAGAAACCAAAATTAATAATCATGAGAGACATTTTCCGTGATAGCCTGCTTCATTTTGTGGTCATCGACCGGTTTCGGGCCTTCTGAAGATGGGCGAACGCCCGAAACCGGTCGATGACACAAAATGAAGCAGGCTATCACGGAAAATATCTCTGATGCTTTCCAGCTCTACGGAACCAACCACCACAACAACTAAAATTAATAAAATGACTTTTTTAAAGAAAGCATAACCTCCCCCTTTCCCCTTCTTTAAACTTTTCTAAATGAATATTCTCGGGAAAAAGTTTTCAACAAAAGTGATCGGTCCAGTTAGTGGAATTATTTCGTCCGTGTTTTTATGAAGAAAATCGCAAAAAATGCAAAATTGTTTAGTAAAAACGCACTTCCAGTCAACCGATTCTCAATACTTGCAATTTTAGTAACATATAGTTCTAGTTGATATTATAGAGATGACTGAAAAACTATAATAAAATAAATTAGCACTTTATAGGAAAACATAACCCGCCCCTCCCCCTTTCGTTTTAAATTAATTTTCCCCAGAAAAATGTGAATAACTTTGTAGATCATTGTATGTGTAGTTGATATACCAAGTTTAAAGAAAATCGACGGAACCACTTCCAAGAAAATCGCAAAAAAGTAAAAAAAAATCATTCAGTAGAGTGGTACTTCCGGTTGAGGAATTTTGAGACATAATTTACTGTCGGATCTACTTTCTACGAGTTTTCGTTTTTGACTCATGCACACACAGAGATCATTTTCTAAAAACAACTTTTTCGGACGTAGGGACTTGAGAACATGTATTTCCGGTGAAAACTCTATATCGAAAATTTGATCAATTACAATATTTGCGCTTACCAGGACTAAGAGAAAGTAAAAAGATGGGTTAACCGTAAATTTTCACAGTGTGTTCCAGTTCTTGCAATTTTTCTCGAGCATTCCCAAAGATTTGGCCAAGGGCTTTATACCACCACATGTAACATACTGTTGCTATACTTATTCGAAACATTTTTTCTTCAAATTTTATTTTAGAGGGGTTGTGAGAAAGTGAGACGTTGGGATTCCCAAACAAATTGTGTGTCAGAACTGTGAGCACTGTATTCAGAGAAAATCGTGTGAATGTTCCCTCTGCACTATATAGTAAATATATTTCTGTTAATCCTCATAAAATTGTTTTGTCGTCAGAGGGTTCAATATTGGCCCGAGCAGTGTGTTGGGCAATGGAAACAAAAGTTCTGGCAGTGTGTACCCACCAAATCATCCACTTAGCGGTAGTAAACATTTATGCAGCATCTGCGGAGACCGGGCCTCCGGCAAACATTATGGAGTATACAGGTAAATATTATTTTCAATAAATTTTACTTATTTTATATAACAAGTATTAACCTCAAATAATTTGTGGGGATTTTTTTTACGATTATTGTGTTGGATTATTTTTATTACTTTATTGGGAACATTTCTGCATTAAAAGTAATAATTTAATGGGACGCAGACAATTTATGGACCCGTAAGGATGAGAGTTATGCGAGATCATTATTATTATTGATCGGGATGGAGACTTGCACAATCTATCGCCTGAAATTGAAAATATAAAAATGACGTGTCCAGTACTCCTTTCTTTTCAGCATTTCATCTTAGTTATACGTGCAAATGTAACAGTTTATTATTATAAAATTTTAGGATAATGTTTTATTCAACTAATTCAGAATTCAAAGTGCAAAAGTACTTTAAATCGACCTAATTTGGTTGTTGGACGTTAAGCCTGGCTGAAAAAATTGATATCACTTTATTTACTTTAATTCGGTAACGCAGCAGCCAAATAATTTGAAATGTCAGTTTAGTTTTAAACTTTAAAATAAATGTATAAGTTAAGCATGTATTAACAAAAATATACAGTGCACACTTGATTAACAGATTGTTTAGTTTCTTGCTTATTGAAATTTTAATCGGAATTAAAGTCATTTTCTTCAGTTCTAAACTTTGAAACATTTATTTTCTGTGAAAACTAAACTTCCAATATCTGAGGCGAATGCAGTAGGAGAAAGTAAAAATTGTTTGTAATCCAAGTTATGGGGTAAACATTTTTTTGGCACTAAATTCATACAGTATTTTTTGGTTAAATTTTGTTATAACCAAAATTTTTCCTTTTACAACTAATTAAAACCTATTTCTTATTGTAGAATGAATTTAAAATAAGGTAAAGTAATAATAGAATAGTCAATTAAATTACCATTTAATTCAAAACTATACGAAGGAAGTAATAATAGAATGGACACAATTTTCCATTATGTGAATGTAAGTGAATATTGAAATACAAATGAATGCCAAGTTCTACAAGCCCCCGCACGACTGCGGTATCCCTTGTGTGTGCCCATCAACTTGGACTGTTAGCCCAGACATGTAGACCATCCTCAATTACTCACTGTCAACCTAATTTTAAATGGCCCTTGATAAAAAAAAATTATTCATCATTTAAAATTCTATTAATATTTACCAAATGAAATTATGTGATGAAATTAATTAACCACCTTTTTAATATTTTAATTCTTTTTATTTCCTAGTATTTTATGAGGAATGTAAGGTTGAAAGAATAAATTATGTATTTCTTTAAATACTCATACCCAAAACTGTGGTTCATCAAAAAGAGATTTGAAAAATCTGGTATGAAACACACACACGACTTGAAATAATCTGGTGTGTAATACTCATGCGACTTATGTCGCTGCGTAACACAGCTATGTCCAGAAGACAGCATCTAGATCAAATCCCATAACATTTGAATCTTAAATTCTCCAAAACCCCCCAAAATCAGTTTTTATAAAAACTTTATACTTATTTATTGTAATAGTTAGGTTATCCAAATGTGTTGTAACTATTTCAAGTAAAGAAGATCGGCAAGTAGACCTGTAATAATACTGAAAGTTCAGTAAGTCTGTGAGTGTTTCATAACAAATTTTTCTTAAACAGGGAACTCCCAAAACATATATGTGGTAAAAAACTCAATTTCGAAACTTGAAGCCGTCTACAATAATACTTGCTTCACTAACTGCAGTAAGAGCAGGTATAATCAATCTGGTGTGAAACATTCATTCGACTTTTCTCTCTGCAAATATTCTTTAAACTTTGATATTTTCACTTAGCCTTAACAGAGGTGGTCGGGCTACAAGGCAGGTTAGTGATTACATTGAAATCCAGAATAGAGCGGCAATACATTTTAATTGTACGTCACAGATTCCTCAGAATCCTCTTAAATCAATTGTCCCGAATTCCCGGAAAAATGTTTCAAATAAAAATGATCATTTTATATCTTCCGATTTTCTTCAAATTCGGAATCCTAGCATTACATTTATTGTACCTTCACATTATGTAGGTGGCAGAACCCTATATTTTACTGAAGTGGTAGTTTAGAGCAAAGCTCTGTTCTCCCAGTACCAGAAAATAGAAAAAAATCAACTTTCCTGGTTGAAAAATTATTCTTGCTTTATTTGAAAAATGCTTTAAATAAAAGTGATAGGCTTTTATATGTGTAGTTATTAACGAAGTCTATCGAAAATCGTTGAAGTCATTTTCGAAAAAATCGTGAAAAACTGAAAAAAAAACTTGCAGTCAAGTTGCACTTGCAATATTTGGTGACGAGAAGTCAGTATCGAAAATTTGACATGATCGCAGTAAAAATTGGGAAAAACCGAAAAAACCTCAGTAAAGAAATTAACCAATTTCCATGCCGTTGTTACTTATATTACATCTTTTGGCAAATGATGTCAATTTTTTATTGAAATAAAGTGATATTATTGTAATATGTAATTATTCAGATTGTATAATACTTAAATTTAATGTCTGTTGCAGTTGTGAAGGTTGTAAAGGATTCTTTAAAAGAACAGTACGCAAAGATCTTTCTTATGCTTGTCGAGAAGACAAACAGTGCTTAGTTGACAAAAGGCAAAGAAACAGATGCCAATATTGTAGATATCAGAAATGTTTATCAATGGGAATGAAGAGGGAAGCTGTACAGGTAAGTTGATACATTGGGAAATTACTGGTGCGATTTTGGTGGAAATATGTATATAATATAATATGGAAATATGTAATGGTGGGGGGGGGGGGTCTAGTGAGTGATTGGTTACGTTAAACTCTAAATTTGCATACATCAACTATCTCTGGAATTTCTGTGTAAGTTATGAATGGATGTTGAGGGGATCCACCAATCCCAGAAGAAATATCTATTCTACATTCCACTCCCTTATGCGATTGCTATTCTAAATAAAAGTATAATTTAAACATTTTCAGGAAGAAAGGCAGCGAACGAAAGAACGAGATCAAAATGAAGTGGAAAGTACAAGTAGTTTCCACACGGACATGCCTGTAGAGAGGATACTGGAGGCAGAACAGAGGGTAGACTGTAAATTGGAAATGAAAGACGAATATAATGTGGTAATAAATTAACTAAGAGTTCTCTCGCGGTCTCTCAGGCAGTTTTTTAATTTATTATTATTATTGTTAGGAAAGGGATTAGCTAAGTGGTTACCGCGTTGCACTCCCACGCGGAGGACCCGGGTTCGAGTCCAGCTATGCTGCTCTTAGATTTTTTCTTCCTAGGAGCCTCTACAGCTCACTGTTCGGTGATGGACAGTGTAGTCTGTAGCGAAAGAACACTGTCCGGAGACCGGCAGTGCACTGAGAAGGCTCCGGGCGCTAATGACCATAGATGTTGAAGCGCCTTAAATTAAAAATAAAAAAAAATATTATTATTAATACAATTCTGTCAAGCCAATTCGATCCTCGTTGTTTAAGAAAAGAAAATCTGGAGTGAATCTGAGGGGAACTGCTTTCTTTTTCGCAATTCTCACGATTCTGTGGATAAATTACCTTAATAGTAAAAATATTGCTACATATTTAATTCCCACCAAGTTCTGGAACAATTTATTGAAATGGCACTTTACAGATAGATAGTGTCTCGCTCCCCCATAAGTCCCCTAAAATAAATTTTTTCAGAAAATATTTCAAATAAAAATAGTAGCCTGTTTATGTATATATAGTTAGTAAACCAAGTTTGAAGAAAAATTTTTTAGCCATATTCGAGAAAATCGCAAAATTCAATAATGTTGCATTTCGATCTAAACTGATTAGTTTCTTTGGGATGGAAAGAAGCGCTGCCTGGTGACTCTGGTTTATATCAAATTCAGGTTGTTCTTACGTCATAAAAATTATGAAGGTGAAATTAAGTAGATCCCAGCAATATTTTTATAAAATGTTAAGGGGATTGATCATCTAGTTAATGTCCTAATTTTGATAGGAAATTTGTCTATTAGAATGAAATAATTCTATATTATTTATGATAGTACTATTGATTTAGAAAGGTCCATAAATATATTTGGTACAACAACATTTTTACTTTGAATGGTACATGTATATATTGAAATAATATAAACATTCCAGGGCCCAGTCAGTGACATTATATGTCAAGCGACCTACAACCAACTGTGGCAACTGGTTGATTGGGCTAAACATATACCACATTTCACTTCGCTACCTATTGAAGATCAAGTTACGTTACTCAGTGCAGGTAAGTGTATGTTATTGACAAGATTTGTTTTAAAAATGTTATAGCCATAACTTTTGTTAGATGTACCTTTGTTTTGTTTTTTTTTTAACCGCAGGTTGGAATGAGCTACTTATTGCAGGATTTTCGCACAGATCGGTATGCGCAAAAGAAGGGCTTGTGTTAGGTCCTGGAGTAACCGTCACCAGAAATAATGCTCATCAGATCGGTGTTGGACCAATATACGATCGAGTACTCACAGAATTGGTCTCTAAAATGAGAGAAATGAAGATGGATAAGACAGAACTTGGTTGTCTCAGAACGATTATTCTCTTTAATCCAGGTATGTAATTTTGAGCCTCACGCCTAGGTCTAATCTTTGTAAGTCTTCCTCCAGACGGAGGCAGAAATAGTAAATTTTTTTTTTTTTTCTTTCTTTCTTTATTTAGAAATTTACAATCTGTATAGTTCTATATACAATAAGTAAATGAGAAGAGAGAGAGTATAGAGGCGTGAAGAGTGGGAGGAGAGAAACTACCCAGTGGTAGCACTCTCTACGGGATACAGAAATAGTAAATAGATTACATTTCACATTGAAAACACTGAATCAAAAGCTAAGTAATATGAGTCAGGTGAAATGCGTCCTTTCATAATAATTTCTAGGTTTAAGCAGCTCAACTTTTATCTCTAGTGAACGTTATCTGTACATCGACCTTTCGTCATATTTCTGGTAAAAATTGCTCTATATACAGGCCACCATTCAACTAAGAGAAAATGGTTTCCTTTTATTATAGGTGAAGAGGGGGGGGGGGGTTAAATTTGAATTTCAATCTGTCCACATTGAAAATTTAAACAAGAGTACCGAACGAAAGATATAGCTATAATTTCAATGATTTTCTTTTCAAATAGGGGTCGCATTTCCTCCCAAAATCGTGAAAACTTAAGATAATGCGACCATTGTGGCAAGTGTAGGAAAATTGTTGAGCCATTTTTGAGATAATCGCAACGTACTGTCAAAAAACCATTTAGTTAAGTAGTACTTTCGGTTGATGGATTTTGACTAAGGCTTCCTTGACAGTGGTCCACTAAATATCAAGTCTGAGCTTCGCCCGATTTTTCCTTTACCATTCCATAAATTAGTACATTATAATACACAGCTTGGGTGAATGAGATGTTGTCCACACGAACAGTGGAGACGATGGTGGGACAACAAACCATTAGAGTCGTCAGTACGACTAGAGGTTGTCTTCAAGGGGGGGTTTTGTCCACCCCTAATATGGAGTTTGGTAGTAGATGAACTCCTCTGCAAATTGGCGGATTTCGACATCTCCTGTCAGGGGTATGCCGATGATATTGTCATAATTGTTAGAGATAAGTTCGAAGAAACCCTTTGTGAAATATTACAAAGGGGTCTAGACATCACTAACAGATGGTGCCGTTCTGTGGGGTTGGGTATCAATCCAACGAAAACCACGGTAGTTCCTTTTACAAGGCGCAGGGCTCTTCCACATCTGAAAAGCATCCAGTTAGCTGGAGTTGATCTAGAGTGGAAGAAGGAAGTTAAATATCTTGGGGTAACTCTGGATAGTAAGCTCCAGTGGAATAGGCATGTTGAATTAACTGCCAGCAAAGCTACTCGCGCTCTCATGGTGTGCAGGAGGGTGGCGGGCAAGTCCTGGGGATGCCCTCCTCGCATTCTTATTTGGATGTACACCATGATGGTGAGACCCATTATCACCTATGGCGCAGTAGCGTGGTATAGCAGAACAAAGCTTTGAGAAGGTCAAGAAGACTCTTGACAAAGTACAGCGCCTTGCGTGCCTATGCACGACGGGAGCAATGAGGACGTGTCCTACAGCCGGGATTGAGGTTATTCTCAATCTCACACCGCTTAGTGGTGGAAAGGGTGGCGAAGGGAGCCCTCCTCAGAATCTCTAGGGAGGGTATGGGGGGATGTGGGCTAAGCTGGGAAGCGAATGCTTCCTTCTGTTGGCTCCCTCCCCTGGGGCTTTCCTAGAGATAGTATGACCAAGAAATATAGCTTCGTTAGAAATTTTTCTACGAAGCTAAGTACGAAAGGAGAGTGGAGCGATGGATCCGCCCTGGACAGCATTAGCAAGCATGCCACTAAGTGGTATACAGATGGTCTAAGACCCTCGAAGGAACCGGGGCAGGAGTATTTGGGCCTAGAACCAAACACTCAGAACCCATGGGTAGGTTTCCTAGCATCTTCCAGGCGGAAATCTACGCTATTGGAAGGTGCGTTCAGTTGAACCTTGATCGAGGATATCGGAATCAGGAGATAGTTATCCTATCCGACAGTCAGGCGGCCATTAAATTACTGAGCTCTTATGTAATCGGTTCTAAAATGGTATGGGAATGCCTAGGCAAGCTTAATGACCTAGGCAAGAGTAATAAGGTACCCTACATTGGGTGCCGGGACATGTCGGCGTGGAGGGTAATGAGGTAGCCGACACCCTGGCAAAAGAAGGCGCTGTATCTCCTCTTATTGGGCCCAGAGCCCTTTTGTGGAGTCAGTGACCAAGTATTTCTAGAAGAAATCAAGAAGGAGGAGGTGGCTGAAAGAGCTCGTCTCTGGAACACCATCCCGGGACTGAGGCAGGCCAAGGTCTGTGACGGTGGCTATAACCAGAAAAGGTCGAAAGCTTTCATCAGTCTGAGCAAGAATAGGATCCGTATTCTTACGGGATTCCTTACGGGGCATTGCAGACTCAGTGAGCACCTGAGGAAGCTTGGCCTAGAAGATGACGGCGCATGCAGATTCTGTGGAGAAACGGAGGAAACTCCGATACATATCTCCTCACGGACTGTGATGCCGTCGTTCAAAGAAGATTCAGCAGTCTGGGGTTACCAGATAGGGGAGGAAGAAATATCCACCCTAGAACCTTCCACAATCCTGAGATTCCTCAGGGAGCTAAACCTGGAGAGGGTGCTATAATGAGCTAGCTCATCTTAGGCACCAGAGGGGGGTACAATAGATCAACAACAAAAAATGGTCGCGGTACAGAACCCTTAAAAAAAAAAAATACACAGATTATAATATGATGTTTTCAAATTTAGCAAAGAAAATTTCCTTTAGTGTTGTTAATTCCAATTGTTGTGAATTTTGAGCAGAATACATTACTAAAGGAAATGGAGGTAACATCAACACTTGTCCCACTCTTCAATAGTCGGTTTTTTCCACTATATCGCTAACAGTAAAAATAGGACCAAAACAAAATTAAATATTATAATAAAAATAATAATTTGGTAGTTGGAGGTTAAGCCTGCCTGAAAAAAGAGGCATTACTTTACTTTTTTTCCATAATAATAATAAGAGCACTTTATGTTACAAATGATACATAATGGTATAATAAACAAGTTTCTCTATAGGCATGGAAACAATCCGTCAGCCAGACAAAATTAAAAATAAGGTTAATAATTTATAGTCAAAATAACTCCCTTTACTTCTATTTCTGCTGGTAGTAGCGTTAGGTTTAAAGTTGAAATAAATTTGGCGGACGCTCTGTCCTTGACTCATCACCTATTAAAATATTTCTGTTTTTATAATTGCAGAGGTAAGACGTCTCAAGTCTGTCCAAGAAGTAGAACTGTTGAGAGAAAAAGTGTACGCTTCTTTGGAAGAATATACACGTATCAGCCATCCGAACGAACCGGGCAGGTTTGCAAAACTTCTGCTAAGGCTACCATCGTTAAGATCTATAGGACTTAAATGTCTGGAACATCTTTTCTTCTACAGGGTGATTGGAGAGGCGCCTGTAGATACCTTTTTGACACAGCTATTAGAATCGCCAGAAGTAACTAACCGGATGTAAAAAGAAAAAGAAAATAATAAAAATAGGGGAAAACATTAAATTTAGAATGGTAATTGTGAAAAAGTATAAAAAATAAAAGTCGGTGCTACTTTGTAAATGGCAACTTATCTGTAAATGAATGGACATTATTAAAGCATTATAACAATACTAAGCCCCCATTAAGCACAGACTATTCAAACATGTGACTGCACGTATTCAACTTAGTAATAGTAAATTTAATTTAAAAAAAAAAATGTATAAGAGTAGCTATACAATAAATAATCTCGTAAAAGTGAGATTTCACCAAATGAGTGAGAATACCTGGGTTTTAGCTCGTAATGACATAAAATCTATGAAGTATGATTGCGCTCCGAGTACATACAACTTTCCATAAAATTATCACATTTTTCAGTGTCAATGATAAATTCTATAAATGACGATGACTTCAACAAACCACTACCAGCTGAATACATGAAACCTTCATATAACAGTCCTATGTTGTTTACAAATACATAATCAGTGGTTGTGATTGTTGATAGCTTCCTCTTAATAAACAAATAATGGTTGTAATGTATCACAAAACAAAAATATGCATTTCTAGTACTTTCTTCTTTTTCGATGATCTGGAAAAGAGCGTAAACTAAGAAGAAAGTATAACTCAAAGACCTATATATATTTTTCATTAACTAGAGGTCATAATTCTTAAAAAATTTACTACTTTTTTCATTTTTTTTAATTTTACTTTTTGACTTTTTCTTTAATTTTTGGCATGTTAATAACGATCATTTAAGATTTAGTGAATTTTTTTGAAATATTTCTTTTCAATTTCGTATCTGTTTAAGTATTTTATTTTTAATATCTGAAGGTGTGCATCGCATCGCGTAAATTCATCCACAATGCCGCTTTAAATAATCATCGTGTTTGTGAAAGAGATTTTTAAAATGTGTTCCTTTTTTTTGAACTATTATCTAGAACGTTCATTAATTTCTATTTTTATTATTAAACAAAATAGATGTTTGTGTATCGTTTAAACGATACAAGTTTGTTTTTATGGAAAATAAACTGCAACCGTGTTTCGATTTTTTTTTAAAAAAGTTCAAATGTATTTGTTTCGAATGTTTTGTAACTTTCTTTTTTTCCAGAATATGTGGTAGAAATTATTTTCGCTCACGAAATTGGATTACGCTTTCAGTAACCGTATAAATTTACAGAGTTAATTGGCAGTCATCAGCATTAGAGAGGTTATCTCTGAAAGACGTAAAAGACTACACCCCAAATATTGCATCTGCTACGATTTTATTAACAATAACATTTTATACTTTTAGTTTAAAGTAATTCGTAATTTGTCAATCATTTCTTGCAAACATCAATGGCTTCATGTTGTTACACGTTCTGATAATGTTGTCCAATCCAGGTAGTTCAACTTTAGTAGTAAACAAAAATTAATGAACGTTCTGGAAAGCTTAGTGCTTGAAAGTTGTACGACATGTCAAAGCTTGCATTTCGAAAAAGAAGTGTACTCAAGGAGAAATAGTTTTTAAATGATTCACTACCTAAACTTTAATTTTCTTTTCTTTTTTTCCAAGAAAAAAGCAATGCGAAGAATATGTTTTTTTGCAAAACAAAACAAATATTTTAAATTTTTAAACCAGCTGATTATTTATTTATTTTTCTATAACACTCGGCGTGGCATTGGTACCACATTATTTTAAAATTTCGGCAATAGAGAGAAAGCCAAATTAGGATGCATCGGTTCGCGAAATTTAAGAAAATCAAATTTTAATAGAACCTTTACACTTTTTTCTCTCTGTCCATTCATTCATTTATTTGCTATCGAATATTATATAATAAGCAAATGTGATGAACTGAATACATCGCATGGATGGCATTTGGGGGAGCATACCCTTTGATATTACTCCATATTGTTGGTGTTTAATGTGTGAGGCTTACCGGACCCGCAGGTGCTTCTAATAGCGTCTCTTAAAAAAGGATAAATTTATTAACATATCACTTTTTCTTACTTTATTTAACGCATGGATCCAGCAAAAATAAAAACATATTCTGTGCTACAATTTGTGCCGATAGGCAATTTAAAAATACAAATCTCTTAAATAAACCATTGTTAAATGTAATTAATCAAATCAAATATAAATTCTTTAAAATAAAGTCATTAATGTCAAGTGATCTATTAAAGTATAACACTATTTTTTGCTCAATTTTATCTCTAAAAGACGTCAAATATAATTATTAAAAATATTAATAGTAACAATAATTTTTTCTAAATAATTGATGTAGTAATATTTTTTCCTTTGGTAAAATTGGAATCATTTAATAAAATATAGATTTGGTTAAAAAATAGGTAAAAAGATTTGGGCGGATAAAAACCTCATACTGAACTGTTATAAAAAAAAGAAAGTGCATTCTGGCCTTTTAAATTATTTTCTAATTATCAAGAAGTGATAATATTCTACATCGAATCAAGATCAATAATCTTTTATATCTATTTAAAAAAAATCGGCCTTAATCTGTTCAATAATTTTCAGAGTTAATTTAATTTCTTTACATTGAAGATATTATTTAGTATTGACAAAACCTTCTGTTTTTATATATATATTTGGGACTGCTACAAAAACATTGCATCTTAAGGTAAGACCTAGAAACGAATAGATTTAGAAAAATGCATTTAGGCAAACCCTATTAGTTGGGAGGGGTCAGTGTAATTTTTTTTTTTTTTAGGCTAGGATTTCAAGATCTGAAGTGGTGGTCCCAGATATATCTGCAACAGGATAATATATATATATATAAAACTGCACCAAATAGGTAAATATGTGCGTTACCATTGAATTCTCATCAATCTTAGTTAATCTGCAGTGTTTTGCCAGAAAAACTAGAAATATTGCCAGAAATTCAGCCCGAAAGCGATCCACTAAGTTGTCCAAACAAACCAAACAGTAACCTTAAGGGAAAACAGTTTTTCCTGTTCTGATCAAAGTTCCTGACTCTAATCTCTTCATAACCCAATTCATTATTGTTCCAATACACAAACACAACGAAAAAAGTTTTGTCGTAGAAGTCCCATTTAGTTAAAGACCAAACAGACACTTCTCCAATGACTCGCCGTTAGCATTTCGAAACTATTGAAAGGGATTAAGGCGCACTATCACTGCATTCTCATATTACCTCCTATTATCCGGGGATTGAAGGAAATCCTTCATCAAACACCTGAGGGAAATCCTTGTTAAAAACTATGACAGATTTTTTGTTACAAATTGTATTATTTATTTAAACATAAATTTTATGTTAATATCGTTTATTATACTTTTTACATTTATTTTTATCTGAATAAAAATCCAAAATGGCCTAGATATCGCCCTAATTACCAAGTTGACATTTCTTCAGCTATTTCCAATGAATTTTGGCATTTTGACTTTATAAAATATAACTTTATTTCCAAGTTAACATATGGAACAAGTTTTTACATCATTATTTTAGTTATGTATAAATGAATTAATCTTAATTGAAAATGTGCAGGTGAATATTCAAAATATTTTAATAAAAGTAACTAAAGAACTGCAGGCACTAGCTTATCCAAATTTTCATTATTACAAAACAAAAATAAAATATTTTCCCTAACTCTTTTTAGATTTACGAGTGTGTGAGTGTGTGTGTGTGTGTAATTTTTGTCTTAATAGAAGTACGCATCAGCTGTGCTTATTAAAAATAAAAATAAAAGCTGATTTTGCCTATAAATTTCAACTAGTAACAGAATTTAGATGTATTTTATAAAATGTTATGTGGCTCCCCTTCAATCTATGCACAAAAACTGTATATTGATTTAAATTAAATGTTTTTATTTCCTTGTATTTAAAAAGAATTTATAACAAATTAAGATTATTTGTATTATTAGTAAATAACTGAGAGTTAGTTGTGAAATAAAAGAAATATTTAATTTATCTTTTGAATAAATATTATTATTATTATTATTATTATTATTATTATTATTATATTATATATATACATAAATATTTTATTTTTCTCAAAAAATTAAAATATATTTTTTAGTAAATTAGGAATCGTTATTAGCAGCGTAGCTCGACAACTTTGAAATAGGGCGCGGTTAAATTCGTGACATTCTCAATGTTTGATGTGCCTCTTTACTCATATGGCCTTTGTTATGATATTGGTTATGAATAAACAGATTTAAATCTATAACGGAGAAAAGCTGGAAAACTGTAAACTGTTAATATAACGGTGTAGTAAATCTAAAAATGCTCGTGTTTCTAATCTTTGCCCTAATATCAAAAAATTAAATTTTTGAAGATTTGTTTTATTCCAACGATGCTGTTCAATACGTTACTCATGGGGTATTATATTGAACGTAAATTACCCAATTTTGGGGATAGATTCCTTGGGTCAAAAAATAGACCAATAGGCCTCAAGACATAAGCCCATAAATGTTTTCTTTGAAGATTTTGTGCTTAGATGTCTGTTAGCTCACGTCATTTTTATGTTTTCCAGATTTTTTTAATTACAAACTCATTCAATAAAAGTTTTATAGAAATAAATTTAATACCAACAATTATCCAAATTCTTGGTTTTTAACTTCATTGAGATAAACTGCTTAAATGTTATTTGTTAAGAGTTGCGCTTGCTAATGTTATTTTGGTGACCAAAAGCTATGCTCTCTACATTTGATGCGGCCAATAAATGAATCAAACAAGATCAATCCAAGCGTTTTGTGATTGTAAATAGATTTAAATTTTTCAGTACTCCTTCAAGTATTTGAGCTCTCCAAGATATTGTTTGGAAAAATCCTATGCATGCATCTGAAATATAATATATGTAATTTGTTTATTACAAAAACCTCTCTTCATGACACCACTTTTCCTCGATTCCTTTAAAAAAACTTTTACTGATTGACTGAGTTTTGATGAACCCCTTGTTTTAGTGTAAAGTTTTTTTTAGGAGGCCGGGCGACGCTTAATTGCTGAAGATTTTCATTACAAAGTTGTCTAGCTGTACATAACATTTCCATTGTGTACCTATTTAAAACATTAATTAATTAAATGAAGTTAAAGAAAAACAAAAAATATTTGCTAGATGTGTACCTTGTAAATTATAAAAAATAAATATTTTAGACTAATTGTATAAACAATTTTTTTTGTTTTCAGTGAAAAACAAAAATATTTAATATATATATAAAGATAGAAAACTCGTTGAATTTTATCATTAATTTTTGTTAAATAATAAATATGACACTATTTGCTATTGTGTTAAGATATTGTTCTATTAAAAAAAAAGAAGAAGAAATGAAAAAGAAAATTTATTATTGTTAATGTGATTTATTATTTTTCGATTACATTTTTTTTTTTAATTAACAAAGAATGTAAAGTTGGAAAATTTGTGGTCTGAACGATCAGTTTTTGTTTTTTTCAGACAATGAAATTGTAACAAAATTATAAGCAAAAAAATGTGATAAGTTGAATTGAAAAGCCATCAAGAAATATATATATATATGAATGTAATTATTTATATGTTTTTATTGGACTTTTCATTTTGTAAAAAATAAAAACTATATGAATGGCTAGTAATGTTAACAATATTTAAATAAATGTTTTAATGGTATAGATACAAAAACAAAATAAAATAAAAAAATTAAAATTACCTTGAAAAGAGAGATTTTCTTGTTTTATTGGTTGCCATTTAAATTGATGATTCCTTTATCTTTTAAGTTGTATTTAGTTGTAAGTTGTGTTACGCTGCCCGCCAGGAAGTTTGCACTCTTAGGGGCCGCTTAACAACTGTTCTGTTCACTTCTCTTATTGCTGCAATAAATAGTATTGCTATGAATTAAATTTCAAAATTGATAGTTTTCAATGGAAATACATGTTCGAGTTTCTTTGATTACAAAAAATATTAGTGAACTGAATATTTCTGGGTATTAAACAAAATATTTCAAAAATGAAAGAAATTGCAGGACGTCTAAACTTACATTATATAATTTTCAATACCAACATTGGATGTGACAAGAAGTTTCCGGCCAAAAATCTATCAAACTAGAAGTATGATAAACTGGATGAGATTATATTGTACTAATTTTTGGAATGGAGAGAGATATGGTATGTGATATGGAATGGAGAGAGATATGGCTTGTGAATAATGGTATGGTGATATAGTGAATATTTTTTCCCTCCACTTTTTTGTATTTAACCGAACATTATTCTATCTGGCATTGAACAGAAGTTCTATCGACGTAGAATTGCTGCATTAATAAATTCGGTTAGTTAAACTACCTCAGCATTTTTCCTTTCTAGACGTAAACTATTAACTGAATATTTTAATATTAAAAAAATCTTCATTCTTCCTTAATTAGTTTTACTTAATAAAGACACAAATGTCCTTTGTTGTAGTGATCATTTGTTCAAGTGACACCACTATTTTCCAGAGGAATCACTTGTTCCCAGACTACTGTGCCTGACGACAATATTTATTTTCAGAAATAGTTTTTGGGAACTTTTCCACACAAGTATCTTTAAGCCATTAGAAGAATTAACATCTAATGTTACTCTAGATCTCTATTCGTTCTTCCTTATCTAGCCATATCCAGTTTCCCTAAGAGAGCTTACTTGTATATCTCCGTTTCTCGGCTCGCGCATCATTCGTTTATTTCGGATATTTGCGCCTGTATTCATTATGGACCTAACTCGAGCGTTTCTTACTCGGTCCATTCTTGAAATCCTTGTAGACCTTCGCCAGAAATCCATCTCCACAGCTGAAAGCTTGTCTCGGAGATGTTTCTTCGTCGTCCATGTTTCGAAGCCGTTCAGGGTTATGGTTTGGAGGATTGCGTGGTACATATGTTTCTGTACTTCTGGAAGAATTCCAAAGGACTGTGTTTAGCATGAAGGTACACTTTCTTCCTTCAATTACCATTCGCAAGATATGTTGATCGGAAGATCCATTTGCCTCTACTACGGAGCCTAAATAAGTTTCGGAAATTATTATATCTTTCCGTTCTAAGTAGGTAGGGTCTGACACTTTTTTTGACAGCTTCATCTGTTTATTCTCAGGCCCCATTGCTTGGCCAGTTTCCGGAACATATAGCTGATGTCGTCACTCTGAGCTACAATCACTTGATCGTGTGCAAACTAAGAGATTGTGTATGTAGATGTCCTCCCGAATTGGAATTGGAACTCCCATTCTTTCATATTTATTTCTCCAGTTTTTCAGAGGCCATCCACATATATCTTAAATAAACAGCCTTGCACAAGACCTTTTGTCCTTGTAAACTCTTCTGATATATATGTACCTACTTTTACCGTACACCGTAATATATCTTTTATTACGAGGGTCATTCAATAAGTAACGAAACAATCGCTGTCATTCAAAAACGATTTATTAGTCAATACAAAACTTTCGCTACTTTTCATCATAGTCCCCAGCTACATTTATACACTTGTCCCATCGTTCTTCTAATTTGTGTATGCCATTGGCATAAAATTCTTTGCCAATTTTGCACCTGATTTTTAACTTCTTCATTGGATTTAAAATGTTTCCCACGTAGAGCTCTTTAAGGGGCCCAAACAAATGGAAGTCCGATGGGGCGAGGTCGGGGCTGTAGGGAGGATGTGGAAGGCTCTCCCACCCCACTTAGTGAATGTGTCTTGAGTTAAATGTGCCGTGTGTGGACGCGCGTTGTTATGAAGCAAAATCAGGCCTTTAGTTAAGAATCCACGATGTTTCGTTCGAATGGCAGGCCTTACTTTGTTTGTGAGCATATCACTGTAATACTGGCAGTTGATGGTTCGTAATTTTCGAGATAGTCACTGTCTGCGCGGCAGACACCCAAGGCGAGATGGCGAGTAGCGGGAAAAATACAAAAAAAATGAATAATAATGTCACAATGAAAACGAGACTTACCCTTTGGGGACGGTGAGTGATGAATCGAAGAAGGGTTGATGAGGCGAAGGGGGGGACTGAGAAAGGAAGAGGTGGCGTAAGTGTGTGTGGGTGCGTGGGTGGCGAAAGAAAGGGACTCTGGTGAGCGGAAAGGGATTGGAATGCTCCTTTAGAAGCCGATGACGCTGCTGTTGAAGCGGCTGATGGGGTTGCAACAGCCCAGGCGCGGAAGGTGAGTGATTCCGAAGATGATGGCGAGGAAAGACGAGTCTTGTGTCTCAAGGAGATAGTGAATATTAATTTGAAGTCGAAAGGCGCGAATAAATGAAAAGGCGAACTCACAATACTTTTACTCACTAAAGAAGCGGTAACTACGAAGTTGTGTTGGCGAGAGATAGAAGGTAAGTGAAGAAATTTTTATTTAAAGAGAACATTTTAAGAGTGTGGGAAAATAAAAGTAGGCGCGAACCAGGAGATAAGAAGCGCCGACAATCCCACCACCAAGAGAGAGAGGTAAAAGGCGGGAAGGCGTGGGAAATATGCGGGCGATGAAGTAACAATTTAGAAATAGCCAGCCAAAGTTAATCTCTCAAAGGTGCCGCGACCTAACAGTCACAATAAATAGAGGGAGGAAGGTGCAACTTCTACCGGTCGTTCACTTCGTTGCTCGTCACTACACTTACACGGCCACTTTTAAATTGTTCTACCCATGTAAACGTTCGAACGGTTCAAACCTTTTGTCCCGTATACTTGCAACGTTCTTTCGTGGATTTTACTACCTTTGATACCCTCTGCAACTAAACATCTAGTCACTGAGCGTCGTTCTTCCGAGGTGCAATGCTCGAGCGGACTCGCCATTGTTAAGTGAATACATTTGAGGTTATGCTTACCAAATACTCTCGAACAGCTGATGAGAAACTAAGTACAAGGATGGCAACTTGACGCACTGAAACTATTGTATTGATTAAACAAACCGTTTCTGAACTACAGCGATTTGGCTAGTACTTATTGAATGACCTCATAATTCTTTACTTACACCGGCAATATTTAGCGCGTACCACAAGAGCTTACGTGGGATGCTGTCGTACGCTCTTTCCCAGTCAAACATTTCCACATCCCTATCTTTAGCTTCGTGCTTTTCAAGAATATGGCTGAAAAAGGTGTTCTTTACACGACTTAACACCCGTAAATTCACATTGTTCTTTTGATACTTTAAACTCTTTTTCCAGGCTACTTCTAATTTTTCCTGTCATTTTTGAAAAAGGCTAATAACTATGTGGTGGTTGGTTCCGCACACCTGGAAAGCATCAGAAACATTTTCCGTGATAGTCTGCTTCATTTTGTGGTCGTCGACCGGTTTCGGGCGTTCGCCTATCTGTTGAATTTGCTCTGTGCAAGTCTGTGTTATAACATTGTCTGATAAACGCATCCTGAGACGGGCGAATGCCCGAAACCGGTCGATGACCACAAAATGAAGCAGGCTATCACGGAAAATGTCTCTGAGTCTAATAACATTTCTACCTCTGTAGTTGGAGCACTTTTCCCTGTCACATTTTTTAAACATAGGTTATAAAACAGGATCTTATTTCTTCAGGAATTCGTTCCCCTTTTAATATGTGATTATAAAGCATAGTCAATAATACTAATACTTATTTCCAGCATATTTGGCCCCCAGTTCCTGCGGCTTTCCTGTTCTTACTGCAAGAGATATCTCGAGATCAGTATTTTCGAGATTTGTTCTTCTTTAAATTCCTCTCTTTCTTCCTTCAAAAAATTTCCAAAATACTCCTTCCATGGATTAGAATTGTATTAGCTCTGGGCTTTGTTGTGGTGCGTATACTTTAAAGGGTACGCCAGGCAGCTGCAGATCTTTTATAACCAAGTTGATTATTTATTTTGGCGCAGGTCCTATTCCATTCATTATTGCGTTCCCTTATTTTTTCTGCACTTCTTTTCTCCTTTTCACTCCCTGCTGATATCGTCTTTTTTACTTGCCATGTAATATATAATACATTGTCTTATTTTCTTCTATCAATTCTACAACTTCTTCCGCCAATCGGGCTCTATATGTTTCATTCTCTTTGCCCAGGACTTGTAGCCATATGATTTGAAATAGTAAAACAGCTTTTTCTGTATATTTTCGATGTACGAGATCCAGGAAAGAATATTTTCCATGAAAGGCTTCTGGTCTAAGGAAATAATCACATTAATTTTGGAATTAATTTAGCCTGGCTAATTTTTGAAAACAAAATTGCTCTAAGTTTAGGATGTTATTTAAAAATCAAAAGTTGCTTAAAGTAAAAAATTGCCCAAAAAATTGCGAAAACAAGATAATTGCACTTTCGTACCATTCTGCAATTATTATTGATGGAATAATGATTAGCCGTCAGCCTAATATTTAGTAAGACAATTCATATGAATTATAATGGTACACAAGAAATGAGTAAAATATTTGTTTTAATAATTAGCTGATAGTACCCGCAGTACCTGCATCTTGGAACAAGTGTTTAGAAATTTCCACTAGCAAGATAAAGATTTAAAAATAAATGGCGTTAATATTTGTAATCTGCGTTTTGCAGATGAAAAATTTGATTGCCAAATCTACAAATGAATTACAACAAATGTTCGAGGAATTGGACAATGCTGGAAAATATTCTGGACTTGTCATAAGTCATGAAAAAACGGCACTCTTAACTAATGCTAGCAAAACAGATATTTTTCTTAATAACAAGAAGTTGTAATGGTCCACTGAAACAATTTATTTGGGACAAACAATATCCTCTAGAGACAATTTCAGCAAAGAAATAGATCGCAGGATATCTCTCTCTTGGAAAAAATATTGGTCTCTAAAGTATATATTTAAGAGTAAAACGTCTGAAACGTCTGACCTTTAATATGTGTGTATCCTACCTGCATGGCTTAGGGCGCTCAGACATGGACACTGACGAAGAAAAATATGGAAAAGTTAAAAGTAGGGCAAAGGGCAATTGCAAGGACCATTCTGGGAGTAAGCAGGAAGGATAGACTCACTAATGGAGACCACGGTGTTCACGGACCGGTGACCACGGAGTTAATTTAAGAGTGGAAGATGTTGCGGCCACAATTAAAAAACTAAAATGGAAATGGGTCGGCCACACTGCAAGATTAGATGACGATCGCTGGACCAAGAGAATTTTAGACTGGCAACCCTCGACTGTTATAGAAAGTGGTAGACAACCGTTGAGATGGAGGGATGAACTTAACCAACAAGCAGAAATCCTATGGTAACGTACAGCTCGGAACAAATATTCTTGGTTCAAACCGGGAGAGAGAGGCCTTTGGCCAAAAAAATGGGCCTAGTTTCCTAATTTGTTTCCATCATTGTAACTTTTTTGTAGTATAATTAATATGTATTTCGATTTTTTGTTTAAAGTATTTACATTTCTAGCTATTTATTTTTTCTTTTAAAGTAGTTCAATTATTTTATTTCATATCATTTTATTTCACTAAGTTTGGTATTCATAAAGAAATATCTTTTGTAATTTTTTTGTAGAAATGGAAACTAATAGAAGGCTTTATTATTATTATTACCCGTAGTACCTTTACTTTTAGAAAATTATATATTTAGTTTAGTAGGCCCCCCAACAAAATGTTTTTTTTTGTACTTGTTTCACTTCTTGTTACAGAATATTTGCAGTATTTATTTAGTTTCAAGTAATTCTAATTCAAATTCTCTCAAAGTAAATAATTGTTTTTCACTGGAAATAAACAATATTTTCTTTAAAAATAAAATATATATTTGTTGAGAATTCAACTGTCTGCCACTCTGCGTCCTGTAGGCACCGTGGTCATTGGGATTGCGGCAACTATGTTCGGTTAACTCGAGCTTGAGTATTCGATTTGCTTATCTCGTAGCCCATTATTTTCATTGGTTTTAATGGCTCTTCTGTTTTTTTTTAAATAAACTTTTTGAGTACCAAATTCCAACGCATCATTAATTGTTTGTTATTTATTTATTGCTCAATCAACGTTTATGTTGTAAATGAAATGTTTATTAAAGTAAGGTAAGTTCAGTTTTGTGTTCGGCTTTTTCATTGTAGACTATTTAGAACTTTCCCATCCAATTAAATCTTTCTCTACAATTTTAATACAAAAAAGGGTTTCATTTGGTTGAAAAAAGTTTAATTTGTTTGAAATAAAGGTTTAAAGAATATAATTTAATTTGGGTAGAGAAAAAACTAATTCGACTGGAAAATGTTTTTTTTTTCTTCAATAATTCTATAACTAGTTTATCTTTTAACAGGATTTACATTTTATGCACACTACTTTTTGTTCAACATGTTTGGTCAGTGGATAGAAATAACTTTAAAACTTGTGAACAAAGTAGTTTCTGCAGGTAATGCCACTTATTTCTGTACTTTCAATAAATGGTATAATTGTACTTATGGTGGTCCTTTCAATGTAGTGTATAGTGATGTACATAGCAGGAACTACTTAAAATGTTTGTTGATATTTACGGATCTTCAGTAACCTCTTTTACCGGATGTGCGCCCGCCGTGGTCGGTAAAATAATATTCCTTAGCTGGTCAAACTAGAAAATAAGTGGAGTACTCACCTATTTTCGCGCACTTAATGTCATGAGGGCCGACCATAAGTAAAGTTCAACCAAATAAAATAAAATTTAAACAAATATTTTGTAATAGCCTAAAATTACTTCGTTTTTTTGAAAATAATAGTAATATTGCAGGAGATGTAGGAAGATGGTGGCCGGAAAATCTGTTTATGAATTAGATTTTTCTACATTAAAAACTACCGATAATGGCTTAACTGTGGAAATGGTTGATACTGATCATAATGTAAGATTTATATTAAAAGTTACTCCAGTTATTGACAATACTGTGAGAATTCAAGTGGAAGAAGCTACTCCATTGAGACAACGATTTGTATCACCTCATGTCCTAGTCAAAGAACCGACTCCTATTAAGTAATATTATTTCTTAAAAATTACTTGGCCTATCTATTTTTCACTAAAAATGAGATATGAAATTTAAAATGTTTTGCTTGAACGTCTCTTTCAGTTGGACAATTACTTCTAAGAGCGAAAATTTGGTAATAGCTGAAGTTGCCAGTGACGGTTACAGAATTGAATTGCATAGTGTACCTTTTCGTATTGATGTTTATTACAGTGATGAATTAATTATATCTGGAAACGCTAGAGGTCTTTTTAAATTTGAATATACCCGCACAAAACCGTAAGCATTATATTATTAAAGGTAAAAGTTAGAGACAGTTGAAAAATGTTAATCCGTGTTTTTTTTTTTTATTCCAACAAGGGAACAATCAGATCCAGATGAAGATCCCGGTACGTGGGAAGAGAATTTCAAATCACATCATGATACCAAACCGCATGGTCCGACAGCAGTTGCAATGGATTTTGTGTTCCCAGGTGCCAAATTTGCCTATGGCCTCCCGGAACATGCGGATTCTTTAGCACTTAAAAGCACAACGTTGGTAACTTATGTCTGCAAATTACTCGAAAATCATTTTTGGTTTTGTTTACTTTTTTATTACAAACCGTTAATAAAAGATTAAAAATGATTTCGTTCTTCATATTTTTAGGAAAGGAGAACCATATAGATTTTACAATCTAGATGTGTTTGAATATGAAGTTAACAATCCTATGGCATTATATGCCACCATTCCTTTACTTTTTACTCATAGGTAAGTTAAAAAAGAGTACTTAACAAGTTTTTCGGTTTATATTTTCTGGTTTTAATTTCTTATTTCCAACATTTTCTTTTGTTAAATATTTGGATTGTTTCAATTTTATTGCTGACTTGTATCCTCAGTAGTTGAAATTGCTTAGGCACTTTAGGGATCTTGGCGAATGGCGTATGTCCCAACAACACAACCTACACTTACACCTGCACGTAAGGTCAGAGGTAGGTGACTGAGTGTAACTGACTGGGTTTGCATTCCCCAAATCATGAGAGTCCCAGTAGAATCGCATTGGATTTGACTTTGCGCTCACTCCCAAACAAGTTGCATATCTACAACTTTTATGTGTAAAGGGAGTGACTGTTGTGAAGTCCATTGCGACTACAAAAACTATATGTATATTCTCAATCAATCTATATTGTGGTTAAATCCAAGTAATTGCCTACATTAACTACCTAAGCAGGCCTTTGTCTAATGTGTGAAGGGATCAGTTTAAGTGGTGTTCACGTTGTTAATAAGTCAAATCTGAAGAAGTAGCCAGATTAGTTCTGCTTACAGGATCTACTTCGATATCGAACATCTTACAGTCTTGATTTCCCTTCCAGTCTTTTGTTCCACACCCGTCCGTTCTTTTTGCACTCTTTTCAATAACGTTTTGGGTTTTCCTTCTTGTATTTATTTTCTGAAGTGACCATTTTCTTTTCCTGTGGAAGTCAAAAAATTAATAATAGAACAATGAAATTAACCGCAGAATCACTGAGAAGTGATCTGGCATCTTTCTCATTTAAGTTTCTATTTTTTTTTGCAGTAAAGAACGAACGACAGGTTTATTTTGGTTGAATCCAACGGAAACATGGGTAGATATTGGTGTAGGAAGTGAAAATGTAGTATCTTCAGTGTTAAATTTCGTATCTGGTGGAACGACTCGGCCTCAAGTTGATGCACATTTCATGTCAGAAGGTGGTAATGTGGATGTATTTTTATTACTAGGTCCAAAACCTTCTCAAGCATTCATTCAGTATACAAAATTAACCGGAACAGCACCTATACCGCCGGTAAATTGGACTGATAAATGTATACTCTAGATTAGGTATAGTGTGCATATGAATAATGTTAACTATATCGATTAATATTGTTCTGTTATTACATTTACAGTTATTTTCATTGGCTTATCATCAATGTCGCTGGAATTATAATGATCAACAAGATGTAGACAATGTAAACAAAGCTTTTGATGAATATGATATACCAATGGATGTGATGTGGCTTGATATAGAACATACTGATAATAAAAAGTTAGTTGTTATTGTGTACTATATTGTTTATATAAATTCAGATTTATCAAACTACCATTTGTACGTTTTCTCTTTATAAGACTTGCGAAAAACTTCTATAATTTGCCCAAGGGAAAGACTCGAAAATAAATCTAGTTACACTCTTAATCTAATCGTCATTACCAGTTTTTTTAAAGGTAACATTCACACGTTCTGTTTTGAATTTCAGATATTTTACATGGGATCCATATAAATTTTCTGATCCTATTGAAATGCAACAAAACTTGACGGCTCGAGGTAGAAAACTGGTAGTAATTGTAGATCCACATATAAAACGTGATCCTGGATACTTCCTTCATAACGATGCAACAAATAATGGATATTACGTTAAGAATAAGGATAATACGGACTATGAAGGTAATGTTTTTATTTTATTTTTTTATTTGTCTGCTGGTAGTGATTGTGTTGCTGTTAGTGTTTACTACACATGATGTGCAAAAGGGATTTAGCGTGATTCAGTATGAGTCGTCTGTAAGTTTCAGTTGTAAATGTATGAGTACGTGTATGTGTGTAGTGCTAAGCTTAAGTTTTCTTGCAGGTCGCCAATTTGTTAAACACACGATCTAGCTCTGCAGTACGCTATGTCAGTTGTAAGTGTATGGAATGTCAGTTAAGTGTTATTCATGATGTTTGGCTAGGATTCCCGCAGGGATGCCAAGTCCCCTTAAAAAGAAGCTACTTAATTTCTTCTTACGTGACATTGAACCTAATGCCCATAGACAGTCCAACAATAAATTCCACCCATCATGGCATTGCAAATCCACAAAGTATTAGTTCATTGTCTAGCTGTGTCATGGTTCTTCACAGTTTTGGAAAGGAGATATTCTTCAGACTTTTGCCCTCTGCTGGGAACGAGAAGCAATTTCGGGTTACATATTCCCTGCCATAGCGAAAATTATAATAAAAGTACCATGAATGAGAAGTGTCTCAGAAGTTATGACTTAACTAAACTTAATAAAATGGCTTGTTTGAGGAAACCATAGACTCAAAACTTTTTTAAATGAATTTTCTCGAAAAATAATTCCCTATAAAAGTGATAGGTATCTATCTGTATTCGTAGTTAGTATAACAAATTTAATGAAATCCATCTGTGAAAAACGAAAATAATCAGTGAAAACGCACTTCCGGTATCCGATTTTCGTCAAACAAATAATTTTGACATCATATTTAATTCTAGTTAATATTATTTGGATGATAGAATTGTTTATAATAGGACTTGTAGAGTAAGACATAACCCCGCCCCTCTTCCCAACTCACCTTAAATGAATTTTCCCCTTAATGTTCCAAAAAATGCTCTTTATATGTGTAGTTAATATTCCAAATTTCAAATCGAGAAAACCTCAAAAAACGGAAAAAGCCGATTTTGATCAAAACCTTATTTTCAATTTTTGAGTTATGCTGACCAATACTATTAAGACCACACACACAGACCAATTACAAAACCCACAGGGGACATCAAAACGTGTATATTCGCTGAAAACTCGATATCGGAAATTGATACTATCGCAGTACTTCCTCTTACTAGGAGTAGATTAGATTAGATTGTTATAGGCGATTATTGTACTGCGACCTGAAAGATCTATTGTGCCCCCCGGAGCCTTCTTAGTGCACTGCCGGCTTCCGAGCAGTGTTCTCTAGCAACAGACAACACTGCCCATCACCTAGTGAGCTGAAGAGGCTCCTAGGAAGACAAAATCTAAGGGCAGCATGCTGGATTCGAACCCGGGACTTCCGCGTTGCTAGTCCAACGTGCTATCACTGAGCTACTCCCTTCCTTCTCTCTTGGCTTATGCCGGTTAACTAGGGACGGAGACCTAGTTTGTATACTGTTTGTTCTTGTATGTAAAGGGTAGAGGGTATGTAGATTACGGGGTAAGTGTTATTGTTTACGTCAAATTGTAGCAATTTGCTTGTATCATATGAGTACACTCATAACCACAGTAATAATTGAACATGTAGTGATAGGGCATACAAATTTTCCATTCAAAGATAGCCCCTGAAGAAAACAAACAATGTTTGTCGAAACGTCGGGTTAATAATAAAAACACATAAAAAATTATTTTTTTTGGTGTTTTTGTATGATACCCTCTGGCCGATCAGCTAACCAACAGATACTTCTGGTTATTGTTTACTGTTCTGACGAAGTGCACGGAGTACTGAGCTGTGGTAACCCGTGGGATCGCTACTCCCTAAGTAACTGAATGCAACAGATACCCGTTGCGGGCATACTAGGAGTAAGAGAAAGTAAAAATGGTTGCCTTAAAAGTGGGGCTTAAAAGAAATAGCCACAGATGTGGTAGGTGGCTAATTTTAGATTTCTGATTGGCTAGGATTATATGTAATATCACTTGTTAGGCATGGGAATCACAGGTATCTTAATTTGAATCTTGTTTAGTGGAATCGAGATGACAATATTTCACATCATTGAGATTAGGCCGACGTTTCAAGGCATCCGCGATTTTTTTAATCAGCTTCAAAATTGAGCTGATTCATCGGACTGCGAGCATGGATTGAGGGATACATCACAGGCGAGCAAAAAGAAAAATCTAACATCTGAGGAGCCATACTTTGGTATGCAAGGTGGATTTGGCTTTATGCAAGGTGGATGTCACTACTCCTGTACACATCTAATATATTTTGTATTCTCCCTTAGAATTCTATAAGACTCTTCCAAAATATATCTTCTCATCTCTAATACTGTTTTCAGGATGGTGCTGGCCCGGTTCATCATCCTATCTAGATCTTCTAGATCCCAAGGTGCGTGACTATTACGCTTCTAGATATAAATTTTCTAATTACGTGGGCTCAACAGAATCATTACATATATGGAATGATATGAATGAACCGTCAGTGTTTAACGGACCAGAAGTAACCATGCCAAAAGACAATCTTCATTATGGCGGCTGGGAACATCGTGAAATTCATAATTTATGGGGACTTCTTCATGTAAGTACTTGATTTTATTTTCTACACTTTCCTGTCTGCTTAGCACTTATGTAATGATAATTTTCAGAAAACAAGAATTTAGTGCCAGCAAACACCTTCTCATATGAAACAACCTTCTAAGAACAATGAATAATCTGTTTTTACTTTTTCTTACAGCTCTAAGAGGAAGGACTTGTGAACGTATCAAATTTTGAGGTCCCATTTTCACCCGTAAATAAATATTTTCAGCGAACATTTCTGTGTCTCAATCTATTTGTGAAAAAGATATTGTAAATCGAAAAAATCATAATAAGTTCAAACTTTATATTTCGTTGGTTATCATGATGGTTTCAGTTCGGGACGAAGAAATGGGTAAAACCTGGAAATTTCATTTACTGATGTTGTACTTCCGATTGAGATATCTTAACCCATAACTTCCCATGTACTCTCCTGACGATTACCACTTGTAATGTCAAGATTGCGCTTTCTGGTATTACGTTTTTGTGTTAAGCGTTCGCATATATAAACAGAAAGAGTGAAATCTAATTAAAAACCACCTTTTCGCACTCAGGAGATTTCAAGAATTTAGAATTTAGGCAAAGTCCATCAACCGGATAGTGCGATTTTTACATTCTCTTATTCCTAGTAAGAGGAAGTATTTTAATCGTGTCAAATTTTCGATATCGAGTTTTCACCGGAAATATCCGTTTTGAGGTCCCCTGAATCCAAGAAAGTGGTTTTGGCAAATGGTGTGTGTGTTGTGTGAACAGCATAGCTCAAAAACGAAACACCGTAGAACTGAAAAAATTGAATTACGTTAGGTACACACATGACATCTGACGACGTCTATCTGTCAAAATCCCTCGCCGGGAATACCCTTTACAAAGTTGTTTTTTTTTTGTGTATTTTCTCAAACTTTGTATATAAACTACACATACAAAGAGCTACAACTTTGATTTGTAACATTTCTCGGGAAAAATTCATTTAAGGGCAGTTATAGGGGAGGGGTGGGGTTAGGTTTTCATCTAAAGTGCTATTTCAGTTTATTAGACAATTCTGTCATCTAAATAATGTTAATTAGAATTAAATATGTTGAAATTCCGAGTTTAGACAATTTCGGATAACCGGAAGTGCGTTTACTTTACCACTTTACTAAATGATTTTTTCACTTTTTCGCGATTTGCTCAAAAATAGTTCCGATGATTTTCTTGAAATTACTTATATAAACTAAGCATACAAAGATCTACAACTTTTATTTAAAACATTTCTCTGGGAAAATTCATTTAGGGCACTTTTAGGGGAGGGGTGGGGCTATGTTTTTTTCTAAAATGCTGTCATAGTTGATTATACAATTCTATCATCCAAACAAAATTAATTAGAAATAAACAGATGGCCAAAATTTCGAGTTCCAAGAAAATTAGTAAAGCGGAAGTGTACTTTTACTGAACAGTTTTTTCAGTTTTGGATGAATTTCATTCAATTTGGTAGACAAACTATAAAATTTGTCAATTATAATTTTAGAACTGGAGTAAGAGAAAGTTGTTTGAATGTTTCACACCAGATTTTTTTTTTTAGTTTTCATGATTTTCTCTTAAATGGCTCCATTTTGAGCCGATTGACGATTTTCTTTAAACTTTGCGTACCATCTCCACACATAATTACCTATCATTTTTATTACAAACATTTTCCCGGGAAAATTGATGTTTGGGGGTTCTAGGGGAATATTAATATTAATCTTAAAAGTAAAAATCCTATAAAGTATCACTACAATACACTGCATGCTCTACCACTTATTTAATATTAAGACACAGAGGAATCCCAAATTTGTGAAAAATCGGTTAACCGGAAGTAGGATTTTATAGAAGAGATTCTTAAGTTTTTTGGAATTGTCTCGAAAAGGTTTCAATGATTTTCTATAAACTTGGAATGCTTACTGCATAGATAAAAATGTATTCACTTTTATTTGAAACATTTTCTGAAAAAATTGATTTGAGAGGGGTATTGGGAGTCTGTCAGTTAGTGTAAATTTAAATTTGCACAAGTTTTGTTGGTTTTGATATAGAGCGCTCAGATATTACAAGCAAAATTCCCACCGCAATGTTTATGGCCAGCCCAACTAAGCATTGTAACGATGCAATTTTATAGAAAATTTCTTTATTAAATTGTTTTAATTAGAGTAAGAGAAAGTCGTGTGAGTTTTTCACACCAGACTTTTCATCCTCAGGTGATGTCAACATACGATGGACTGATAAAACGTAACGACGCTCCATATGAAGAATCCCAACGGCCATTCATTTTGACCAGATCAGCGTTTGCTGGTTCTCAACGTTATGCGGCCATATGGACCGGCGATAATGATGCCGAATGGTCGCACCTTCGGATATCGATACCCATGTGTTTATCGTTGGCAATAGCTGGCATGTCTTTTTGTGGAGCAGATATCGGCGGATTTTTCCATAATCCTGACAGGGAGCTCTTCACTAGATGGTATCAGGTAATTTTTTTATTTTTGCTTCTTACAAGAGCTTTATAGTATTCTCTAGCGATCTACAATCATGGGCAGCACCTTCATTTCGAGTTTCGTTTTTAGTCTTACTGGCCATAGAACGTTAATCAAACCTTTGTGAATGAGATTCGCTTAAACTAGTTATGAGTTTCTGGATTTCTTTAATATAGCTAGTATGTACTTCAAACAAAAGTCAATTGAATTTGTTTTTTCCTTACACATTATAGACCGGAGCCTATCTACCCTTCTTCAGAAGTCATTCTCATATCGATACTAAACGTCGTGAACCTTGGCTTTTCGATCAAGAAACCACAGAAGCTATACGAGAAGTGATCAGAGCTAGATATTCACTTTTACCTTATTGGTATACACATTTTTATTTACACAATGTAACAGGAATGCCAGTGATACGACCATTATGGGCAGAATTTGCACACGATGAGGAGACATTCAACATAGAAAATGAGTTTCTAGTTGGTAAGTGATACAAATTTAATTTAAATTAATTTTTAAACTGCTCATTTGGTATATATTTGTATAATCGTTCTGCTGAAAGATGAAGGTCTGAATTGTGAGAAGTCTTATATCTGTCGCTAGAGAAATTTTTCATTTATAAAATCAGTTATTTCGGTTACAGTATCTTCTTTTGTAAATAATACCATCTTGTTCGCCAAGATCTGGATGTATAAATCTTATATGTTTATTTGAATTAATATATTATCTAATATATAAAATTGATAAATTAAAAAATGCACCTTCTAGGAAAATAAATTTACGATTTTAATATTTGCAGTTTATTTATGTTATCTAAGCAATGTAAATTATGGGGAATAAAGCCAATGAAGTACATTAAGAGTATATTCACTCCTTCTTGTCTTTGAATGAGATGATCGATATTCTTTTGTCGTATCTCATCACATTCTTGCAGTTGACAGAGTTCTGCAAATTTTCTGTCTGTCTTGTAGAAAGGTTTGACATATTCTTAATGGGTAACAAAATTGTCTTAAGAATTCTCATTTCCTATGAGAAACTCTTCTTGGAGATACCAGATTTGGCCTAAACCCAATGTTTACGGCATTTCATACGATTAATATCTGGCGAAACGCCGTTGGAGGGCTTTAAGAATTGTAACCTCGCATAAGCGTACTCAGAATTGCACTGTTTGCCGTTCACGAACCTTCTCACTAGCAGTCATCGATTATTACATTCGTTGAAATATTGCTGTTTCTTGATACCACTGGCAGTTTATGAAATCGTATTATATGATGGTATCAGTGGAGAGGCCGGTACGAGTAAAGAACAAATGTTGCAATAGTCTGCCTGAATATCCTTTGTCTCAAAAATCGTTTACCCAAAATCCCGATTGCAGTGAAAAGCGGAACCTTGCTTGAATTCAATTGTCGGTGATTTGACGAAAATCTTAATGTTACTTAGTTCCCGCACTACGTGATTTCTCAGACCCAGAATCTCTACAAAGTACCGAACAAGGACTCGGTCCAAACATAGCATTTCTTTCAAGGAAGGACCTTCGGGTATGTTCTTAGACAGTAGTACAATTAAGCATACCTTAATTGGATAGCTGGTTGTAATGCTGTCTTCTGGCAATTCTCAGCATGCGAAAGTCAATATATAACTTATACATAAAAAATAATGACAAATTTTCGTTTATGTTTTATTAAGTATTCGACAAAAATAGTTTATTTTGTTGTGGTAGGTTCCGCAGAGCTGGAAAGCATCAGAGATATTTTCCGTCATAGCTTGCTTCTTTTTGTGGCCATCAACCGGTTTCGGGCGTTCGCCCATCATCAGGATGTTTTTGTATATATGTTATCGCACTGTTTTGACAAAAACATCCTGATGATAGGAGAACTCCCGAAACCAGTCGATGACCACAAAAAGAAGCAAGCTATCACGGAAAATATCTCTGATAGTTTCTTTGATAAAACATTTCCAAAAACTAACTTCGTCTGTTTGTCTGTGTGAACTTCGTATTAGAAACTTCTTACAGCTGGCTAATTATGTTGTAAATAAAAATTTCAACGCTATTCGAACTTTTACCCCTTCGAATGGTGCACTTTCTTTTTTGTTATTCTAATTTCAGTATATATTACTTAGGTGATTCACTGTTGGTGCGACCAGTAACAGAGTCTTCAGTAACTGAAGTAGACGTTTATTTCCCTGGAAAAGAAGATATTTGGTATGATGTGGACACTTATGAAGTACATAATCATGGCAGAGTGAATGTTCCTGTCACATATACCAAGGTTGGTCCTGTTAGTATGGATGTTGGTCCTATTAGTAAGGATGTTGGTCTTCCAGAATGTATACTTTCCCAAACTTCATAGAGGGATGTCATGTTTTAACGGAGAACTATTTATTGCACTTGTTATTATTATCTATCCACAAGAAGGACTAAACAAGTGCGCTAATTAAAGACAAGGTATTGACGTGTCTCCATGCTCATTTATAAGCATGGTAAGCATGAAGCTGCCCATATGTGAAAACTAGTTAAGAGTTGGCCAGCACCAATAGAAGATGGCCACCTGATTTTGCCAAACTTTTCTTCTTTTTCATTTTCTATGAATGGCATGATTTCCAGCCTAAGTAAATAACTCTAGAATAAGGTATTTCTTTAGTCTTAGATAAATTCTAAAAAAAGTGAATAGGCAAGAAGCTCATCGCCATTAGTGCACTTCCATAATCGTTTAGTTTCAAATACTTTTTATATTTAAGTTATCAAAGTTAAGCTATAAATTGTAGAGGCATGAATTAACCTTTAGCAATCATCATTTGCTATCAACGAAAATGCATTCATACGTTTCTTTCTATTCTAGTTAGATTCTTGCTCTGGGATTTTTTTTATGTCCCTCCTCATTTATACTACTAATTGGGCCTACAAAAGATAGATGATATGTGCAACTACTTGGGTTTAGCGAAAATTCAGCTAGGCCAACTCTAATTCCCTGCAGAAATAGTCATTCTATTTTTAAGTTGCTTCACTATTACAAACAACATACAAAATGGACCAAGGGAACTAATGTAGATCTTTCAAGTCGCGGTGGGTTTGACTTAGTAGTCACGCTCTCGTTATACACCTCAACTTTATATATTCTCGTATTATTTTATCAGTTTTTCTAACGTAATTTTTTGTAAGTTAGTCTTCATCCGAGTCCATATTTGTTGACATTCTGGCGAGCCAAGAAACTTTAATATGTTTTTCACTTTCCCCAATATATCCTTCCTCTGAATACATATAAATGCACAATACATTATGTACTTTTATATACTTGTAGCGATATAATGATGGATCTCTTTCAAAATAGATACCTGTATATCAGAGAGGCGGTACTATTGTGCCTAGGAAATTGCGAGTGAGAAGATCATCCCAACTTATGCAAAATGATCCGATAACTTTGATCGTAGCACTAGATAGTAAGGTAAATTTTTGCACTATTTTTCAGTATTGGCAGGCAGTCATTTATAATCACTTTATTCAGATTGTATTTGTTGGCAGCAATTTTAGACTACTTAAACACATATTTTTTATTTTTAATAGATTACTACTATAGATATATATTTAAAAAAAACTTGTTTTTTCATTAGGGCACTGCATCTGGAAATCTCTATATGGATGACGGTGCAACGCATAAATACTTACATAGAACAGATAGTTCCGTCTTATTACAATATACCTATGAAGATAACATACTTAAATCTGAGTAAGTACTTTAAATTTTTACAGAACCAGGTTTGTCAGCCATATTTTCAAGTAAATATTCAGACTCTCTTGAATCTGTTTTTGAAGGTGTAAAACATAACAAAGGTTACGACTAGCTAAGTATTGGCTGATAAAAACCATTGCGACATTAACTTATGTACACATATAGAACAAAAAGACTAAAAGTCGAATCCGTTGCTAACTAGAAAACTGTTTTGGTTTCGGTATAAGATTATGTTTGTACGTTTGATTAGTCTTCTTTAGAGGAGATAATATGATTGCTGGTGAATTAGAGATGGACTGCTAATTTTGTAGGACACCCTAAAGAAATCAGTATGATCTACTTTTTCTAAAAAAATATTCTTTTACTTTTGTTACAGAATTATCGGAGTAAAACATTTTGATTCACCTTCTTGGTTAGAAAGAGTTATCATTGTCGGCCTCAAACCAGGAAATTACAAAGCAACAGCGTTTAATGGTAAATTTAGTTAAGGTTAAATTTAGTATTTAGTATTATTATTATTATTGAAAAACAATAAGTTACAAGAAGTCTAAAATTATAATTCCAGTACTACTTAGTAATAATGGTACACCGACGTGAGGGTTTCGCACAAAATCCCTGATTTTTCATGATCACAGAACAAAACAGAACATTTCAAAAAATAAATTGGAAATGTGATTTTTACTACATAAATTTTCGTTATTACTTTCTCTTATTTTTATTTTTCCTTTTGTTTGGTTTCCGGGACTATCATATATACGTCGAAGCTAAATTTATTTAGGTGGTTCATTAATTGACTCTTGTCTTATCATTCTGATATTTAATACTTTAAAAATAAACAAATAGACATTGAAGAATACCCTGTTATAACAGAAACAACATACTTTTATTGACCAAAGACAGAAATAAAAAAATCTATTAACGATCTATCAGGTCCGTTCTCCAAATCAGTCTAACTTCAAATCAGCCCCGCATCTTCCTTTTGCTGGCTGCTCTGCAAATAGAGAAGGGTTGTTGAGGGATCTCAGTATTATCATACTCCTCAACAAACATGTCTCGAAATTAGTTTGGAAGTCAACAGGCCAAATTCTCGGAGATTTATCCTGAGAACATTACGTGAGATCACGCTGGCGAAAGCCAGGACGGAAATTTGTTAAATTTTTGTATATATACGTACAAACAAGTTCATGAGTGACAGTTGAGTAGAAATGTATCTGTGAGGGGCTAGGAAGCTTCACTATGCTTAGTCATGGTATTTTTTAAGTTTTCGAGCGATAAATGTTATCGATTTTTCAATAAGTACCAAATTAAATCATATTACAGTGAAAAACATGTAACACGAAACTGAGGGGACTGAAATATTTTTTCGTGCAAAAAAATTTCGTGTTAAACGATGCTGGCGAAAACTCACCAATATTTTCGATGTCTTCAAATTTTATTAATTCCATTACTTGCCAAAATTTACTCTTGTAGGCATACATTGAAAGTCTATAGATATGTATACATTGGAAAACGTTTAACACGAAACTGAGGAGACTGAAATATTTTTTCGTGTTAAACAGGCGAAAAACTCACCAAAATTTTCAATGTCGTCAAATTTTATTAATTCGATTTCCTGCTAAAATTTACACTTGGAGGTACATACATGAAAGTCCATAGATATATGTATATATGCAGTTTTTTGTACACATGGACAGTATATATTGACAAAACTTCACATTAGATACATAAATAATTATACATACATACGTATTTATTTAACAAAGAACACGTAAAAAAGTTATTGTTTTTTTAGAAAGAAATCTGATATTATTTTTTTTGCAGTGTCTTTTTAGCATCAAATGTAGACATTGTGGTCAATATCGCCCATCATTTTATTCATTTCGCCATTCGAATGCGCATAAGTAGCGCATACTTTATTTGCTTTTCATGATGTTCGGCATTTCTGATACAGTGATTCACCGACTTCGACATAGCCATCACCGAATTCGAAAACTAACTTGACCTGTAGATTGAAATGTTTTGACAATGGCAGTGCCTCTAACTGCCCAAAGACGTAGGACTAGGTAACGCAGCAACGGTGGCAACCATTGTTTATTTTGTTGGGTCTAACGAAAAAAAAATCTTAGTGACGAAGGGACTGCAGAAAACAAGTATATTTTGTTCTCCAAGAAGCGAAAACTTTTCGTGTTAAGCGATTTATGTTTCATGTTAAAAGAAAAAAGGAAAAAAATGTATGAAATTACATAGTGTTTTGTCGGGACCGCAGTATTATTTCGTGTTAAACGGTTTTCACTGTATATTGTAATCTATAAAGATTATGTCATGCTGATAATTTCACACATAAGCCAAAAATGCCAATGAAATTTCCGTATTTGAAAGATTTCAACTAATCGTGCTAAAAGGGCAAATCCATTGAAGAGCTCTATAACAGTTTAGAACTAAAACATTTCAAATCTAAAATAAAATCAATTGTAATTTGCTGTTGTTGGTGAACAGTGTTCGTATTCCAATTCCCCTTCTCCACATGTTCCTCTCGCTCCAATCTCCCTTCCCTAATCCTTTCGTGGCCGTTCCTTCCTGAATGCCTTCTATCCAAGCCTTTCTTGGACACCCTTTCTTTCTCCGTACTTCCGACATGTAGTCTATTATTCGTTTCCATCCTCATATGGTCCTTACTTCGATTGCTGAGATTTATTACTTAGTAACTCGTTTTATCTACAAAAAATTCAAAGTACTCAGCATTTATAGATTATTTTTAATAATTGTATTTTGTAGTTCAATGCAGATTTTATTGTTTCTTTCATGTTTTTTTTCATGATCACAGGCAAGACAGAAACCAAATTACTGACTAGCTACGATAATGATAAGAAAATTTTGGCCATCAGAAAGCCTTTGTTATCCATGGCCAAAGGTTGGCATATCAAGATCCATTGAGACTTTGAACAAACATTCCAAAAATAGGCTGTTAGTAAATTTTTCTTATAATTTTTTAAACAAATTGATAAAAACAAAAATATATGTTCCTTTATATATATATATATACACGCTTGCTCTCCTCATTTTGAAGTTTCTATTCAGATCACTTGAAATTTTTCTCTATAGTGGAAATCTTTGTATTGAGCGTATTGTTCATTTATTCCGACTTTGTTTCATCTTTATTTATTTATTCAGTATATATATATATATATATACTCGAAATATATATATTTATGTATATATATATTTCGACCAATGAAATTAAGGAGGCAGTAGATGTTATGAAACTGGGTGTTGGGTGGTCTTAAGAAGGTTTGGCAATATATTTTGTAAATATCTCTTTTGAGATCATTATTTATTAAAGCTGAATTTTCTCAAATTTTGTGTTAAATAAAATAATGAGATTTTTATACATTATATTTTTAATTATTTAAAAAAAAATTATAAATGTTGAATAATATAAAATGTATCAAATGTATACTACAGCCTTTTCAGTTTTTATGCTCTGGTTAAAATTATTGGAAAATTCTCTGATACAAGATGATCATTTTCAAATATTACCACAACATTAACTTCAAATTCTGCAACAAAATGAAAATTAAAGATATAGATATATATATATATGCATTTTAAAGAGTAAAATGATAGTTATTTTTAGGCCCGATGTGAACCACTTTTTACACTCCCATATTTGCCTTGCCTGAAGCCCAAAATTTTAGTAACTCTTCAGATGTGGCCACTGAGCTTTATAGCGTGACATTAAGGAATAAAAGAAATTCTATGTAAATAAAAAAAAAAATTAATTTCATTGTTTTGAGATAATTATTGAAAACAAAGTGAAATATTATTATTGCCCCCCTCCCTAATTGTAAGGAATTGTATTAACATATACCGGTCGCGCGAATGACGCTTGCTAGTAAATTTTTCTTATAATTTTTTAAACAAATTGATAAAAACAAAAATATATGTTCCTTTATATATATATATATATATACACGCTTGCTCTTCTCAGTTTGAAGTTTCTATTCAGATCACTTGAAATTTTTCCTCTATAGTGGAAATCTTTGTATTGAGCGTATTGTTCATTTATTCCGACTTTGTTTCATCTTTATGATTTATTCAGTTAGTTTGGAAAGTACATAGTATTCTCAAAAGTCTTTATAAAGGAGTTCTAATTTTCAAATTTTGCACACAAAAAATCACACATGAACTTGAGCCTTTAAAATATAATTTTAACAGTAACACAACTTACTCACCTACTTTAAAATTTGTTGTTATTAAAGTAGGACATGTAAATAGTCTTGGAAATACCATATGTATTGGTATATCTATGCCGCATGCTACATCTCCTTCTCCAATTTGAATATTTTGTATTTCTGTAACTAATTTTATTTATTTTTTTTTTTAAGATAATAGAGTAAAAGTTAAAACAAAAAAAAATAGAAATACTCAAAATCTTAAACTTTTTGCACTGACATTTCCCTGTGAACTTTTTTGTGTATCTAACTTCCAAGTAAAATGTACTACTTCCAATTCAACAAAATATTTAAAGTCATCAGTTTAAAAACATGCAGATGTCATTAACGTAATAAACAGTATAATTAATATAATAGATAAATGGTAACATTCATTACGTATTAATAAACCTAAAATAATAATAAATACTGCAACAATATTTATTGTCCACATAATGATTAAAATTGTAAAACAGGTACGTGATTCTAAACAGAAAGTCATTTATATATATATATTTTCTTGAAGTAGAAAAATTTCAACTACCAGTATATCAAGGAATTATGTAATTTTTTACAGACTGGTGAAAGCAGAATTTGAGGTGATAAAATAGAAATTCATTAAAAATACAACTGTAAATTTAGTAAAATTCACGATCGCAAAAATAGAAAAGAAAAATTATTAAGGCGAAAGCTTACGGACCAGAAAACTAAATTAACTGTGATTTTATGAAGGATTATATTTCTAATTTTATCTCATGAGTAGGACTGATCAAGGTTGTATCTAGTATAAATAAATGATTTTCAGAGCCGGGAGTAAAATTTTCAAGGTTACTAATGATGAATAAATGTTTTGAAAATAACTACTGTCAGTTTGCAAAAAGTACTTATTCGAAATGGTGTTTAAATCTAAGGAGAAAAAAAACAGTAATTGCGCGAAAAACAAAATTCAGTTTAATATTGCAACTTGTTAAGAACTTAATATTTAAGGTGTAACAACTCTTCGGAGATCTATTTGTGATGTCAAGTATTTTGTTTCTGTTTTTAATTAGAAAAAAAGATATAAAAGATTTTTTTACTTAATATTTACCATCTCTAGCGTATCCTTCAGCACATCCACATGTTTCCACTCTTACCAATTGTAATTCAATAGATTTAATTGGTATTTCTGTGTGTTCGATTACTATCTAAAATAATATATATTTTTTAAATCGATTCAAATTAAATGATACGTCACAAGAAAAAAAATAGTCCTTTTTACCTTCCCGCTAAATGGTTTTGCTATGCAACAAACAGTAGTATCAATTGTACCACAAATTTTAAATCTTGGAATCGTTCCTAAATCAGTTCCACCTTCTAATGATTCTGGTGTGATGAAAAAATTTACTGGTTTAGTAATTGCTTTTTCACATTTAGTCGGCTGTGAACATTTGCCCAATTTGTGAAAACATTCATTTTAGCACCTAATAGATAAGTATATTGAAAGGATTTTTTTCCCCCTGTTGCTGTAAGAGAAAGTATGACCTATATTTTCTAATATTTGAGAATTAAGCTTTCACCAATAATATAGTTTTTAGGTGAGAAGGCTGCAACTATTTCCTTTAAACTTAATATACCTAGTACATACATAAAAAGCCTGGCCAATACATATATATATATAAAAAAAAAAAATTCTGGAAGAGTTATACGTGAATCTTGTCCCTAAAGGGCCATTTAAATATAAAATATAATTACGTTTCTATTCCCTTATCATAAATTCCCATTTACAAGCTTTGCTGGCAGAAGATGTAATAAGTCATATTCATGTAAACCTTATATCTTAAAAACTAACAATTTTAATCATACCTACAATTGAAATTAAAATTGCAATTTTTTGCAGCAAGTCGAAAGTTGTCTATTTCATACCAGATTTTATTTTCGAATAAAGAAAGAAGATACCTTCTGTGGTCACATTATTTAGAGAGATGTATCAGCAGCAAAACTTTCTTTTTTTTAATGTCGTAGTATTGTAATGCATAGAATAAACCCCATTTTCTTGTGATTATTTAAAGTAATTTTTAAACGAAAAAAAATAATCGTGCTTACAATTGCTGGCCGGCCTATCGACCTTGATAATTTGGAATAAAAAAGCAGCAAATGTCGCCGAACATTATTCGTCTTCTTTGCAAGCTCTCTATAATGAAAAATACAAATCATAAATAGCAGTGAATAAATGTAAAAGAAGAATGTAATGTGAAATGGTAGGTATTCATATTTCCTCTCATTTCTCATTACTTTTTCTGTTTTTATTTAATGCTTTCTATTTACTATTTGTGTTTTTTCGAGTTCCTGAAGAAGGCAAATAACCAAAAACAAAATTTGGAATGAAAAAATAAAAATGCTTAAAAAAAAAAGTTTTTGTATTTTTAATTTTGTTTTATTTTTACCTCAAATCCCTTGGTGTAAACGCAACGACTAACATGGAAACGGTAAACCAAAAATGTAAAAATAATAAATTCCTTACTTTGTATTCCACGATAAATTCAGCCACCTTAATAATATCCTTAGTTAAAAATCCTCTTTTTAAATCACATTTCAAAGTGTACTGTATATTAATAAAAACACCATGATAAGTTTCATAGATGGTCTTATTTGGTCTAGGAAATAATGGCACTTCAAATGGGATATCCGTTTTACCAGGAGGTAATTTTCCAGGCCCGGATACTTCAGTTATTGAATGACAAAGTTGTACAGGCTGTAAAGTAATAATAAATTAAAAAAAAAAATAAGGTTACGTTTTAATAGAAAATTTCAAAGATCTACAAGTTTTTATTTATTTTAGTTATAAGAGAAAGCTACCTTTACAGAATTATAGAATGCCTCGAAAATTCCAACATTTTTGGGACTTAGTTGTAAACTGACTAAGCCTTCCATAGTTAAAATGATACCATCATGTTTGAATTCTGTTGGACTGTTTATGGCAACTGTACCAGTTATTGTATCCTAGAAAATATCAAATAAAAAACCTTTTTCTATATAAATGCAAATAAGTATGAAACAAACGGGCCAGCTACCTTAACAGTCCTGGAGTTTTAGTGTAAGTAAATATAGCACAAGTTTACTTTATATACGAAGCTAAAATCAACAATATAATATGTAATGTACTTGAATTAAAAATGTCTGTGTCAATTAAAACATTTTGGCAATCCTGTTTTTACAGTAATAAAGAGGACAATGTGCAATATTTAAAAAAAAAAGTAGGTAAATCTTTGTAGATATACATTTTAATCAAATTATTCTTAAAACTGTACTCTAACAATTCATTTCTGTATTTTATTACTTTTATACAAAATTCATTTAGTCAGAATGAAAACACATAATTACATACAATGATTATAAAATTTACAAATTTATTTTCTATAAAGATAGAACTTACAATTTGGGTTTTAGTTCTTTAATTCTATTCCTAACGCTAACAAAATATTTCATTCTTTGTAATTCTAGTTTTGCCTTATTAAACTGTTTTGACATAAACGCTTTTGATATATCATTTGAAATTTGTTTTATTCTATTATCATTTTCCAATTCAAACGCAGACAATTTACTTTTTTCTTTGATTTCTTCAAGTTGTTCATTCAATTCCATTACTTCCATTAAAAACTGTTTGTCCAACTGTTGTGTCTCATTTTCTTTCATATCTATATTATTCAGTTTTAACATATATACTCCTCGTTCGTAAGGATTGTTGAGCGTTGTGTAAGCCTTGTTGATGAATGATGATAACTCCTCAGACAATCTGCGTTCTCGTTCATCTTTTGTTGCAAATTTATCCGGATGATATTCTGATTGCAAGTGTCTAAATTTTTGTTTTAACTTATCTTCATCTACATTATAAACTAGAGATTCGTCAAACAGTTGGAAATATGACTGTTTAATATTTGGCATTTGTAGATGATCACATTCAGGGCATTTAAAAGTATTCAATTTTAGGATTTTACCACATTTAAAACACTTATATTCTGTACAACTTTTCTTGTTACAAAATGTTTTTGTAAATACTCTTGACTCACTCAATCCATATGAAGCTGGTGCATCTTTGGGAAAAGTTCTATTATTTATCGTATAAGAATAACTTTTTTTTAAATAAATTGGCAAAACCTTTCTTGATTGATAGCAGTATTGACGACAAAAAAATCGTATAGGTAACATGGCTATTTTAACTACCAAGAACTTATAAATAACGTATATTGCAAATTCACTGACGGCATAATGCCCATAACGTCTACATGCGATTTGGAAAATTGAAACAATTTACTTACCCCTTCGTAGTAAATTTTATTAGCCTTCTTAACTCTAATATCAATAGTTATTGACATTATTCACTTAGATATGAATAATTACATTAAAAAAATAAAATTATTTAAAAAAATTTATGCTCACTTCTATTAAATAAACTTTGTCAGCTGATTTTTGGTGTGTCAGCTATTAAAATATCATTCAAATAAAGGAAGGTTACTTTTTCCAAAATAACCTCTACCTTATCGTGTACACATGTTTTTCGCCTAAGCTGCCCGCTAAAAATAATTTGGTTTTCAGTTGTTTTTGATAAATTTTTGTAGCATTTTATCAGCACACTTCGTGAAAATGACAGGATTAAATCATTTATAAAGAAAAAACCATTTTTTGCACCATGTGAAGATAGTAAAGAAAACTTTTAACCATCAAGAGATTTGGGAATTCTGCATCATACACTACATGCCACCCGCCGGCCACTTAAATGACTTTCTTGGCCGATATAGTGAAAACAGTTCTATTAGGCGTTCCGGTCGGTATAACTTTGATAGACATAATCGGCTATGTGGCTCGAGTGGATGGTACATCTATGCAACCTTTGTTAAACCCAAATTCCGGTACTGATTATGTATTTTTAAGTAGATGGTCAGTTAGGTGTTACGATGTGGAGCGTGGCGATGTAGTTGCATTATTCTCACCAAAAGATCCTGATCAAAAGTTAATTAAAAGAATAATCGGCCTGGAAGGTGATATAATACAAACTTTGAATTATAATTCAAAAGTTGTAAAAGTGCCAAAAGGACATTGTTGGGTTGAAGGTGATAATGCTAGCAATTCTATGGATTCCAATTTGTTCGGTCCAATAGCTGTTGGACTGATAACGGCAAAAGCGACTGCCATAGTGTGGCCGCCCAGTCGATGGCAGTATGTTAAATCTGAAATTCCACAGCAGAGGATACCAGTCAACTTAATTATGGAAAAGTAATTTAACTAATACAATGTGAAAGCGATAAGTGCCTTTTCGTCTCTTTTAGAAAAACACAAGAGTGATAAAGTATAGGTCTTCCTAAGAAGTAAAATAAAATTCAAACAGTTTTGTACAGATCGTGTCTCTCTTAGCTCAACATAAAACTTACATTATTCTTTAAGTAAGTGATTTTTTTTTATTAAAAAAAAAAAAAAAACTTTGATATTTCTTCAGCTTATTATGCCATTAAATTTCTCTTTCAGACTCCTGATCGAAAAGTGGATGTTGACCAAATAAAAAGTACAATACATGGAATTACTTGATGGTTAAAAAGTACCATGCAATGTCGTCTTCAAAATGGAATAGCAAAAATAAAACAGTATAAAAATAAATTTGAATTGAACTAATTATGTTTTATTTAAAACATATGTTTTTTCAACAAGAAAAAATACTATACATTCTGTAAAAGTTTTGTAAAATAATCATTAAGTTTATTAGGGAATTAGTTAGTAGAACTTCATCATATGGATATAAAAGTACTTGTAGTAAAATATTGTAAATATAAATAAAAATGTACATATCTATGGGTTTATGGCCTAACTATAATTTGTGATAAAGAAATTATTCTTTTTGTAGCCTAAAATTAGTGTTCTGAGTTATGTTCCAATTATTTAGTTGAAGGAAATAATATGGCGATTCGAGGATTGTGACATTTTATTATATATACTTTTTTCTTAACATTAACCAGTGATTTCTTAAGGATTGCGTAAAAGAGAGGCTAGATATATTTAGAGACAGGATTTTGTATTAATTTAGCTTAAACCAAATTCTAAAATCTGAAAAGTTAATACTCTTAAATGCGGCCTAAATTTTTTTAAATACATTTATTTCTATAGTATTTATTTTTTGTCAGGATGGTTAGATCCTTTGTTAGTGCTGGAAAATATCAGAGATTTAAGGGCGATAGCTAATTACTTTCTTTTTTTTATTGACACGTCTGTGATAAGCAAGATATCCTAACGAGAGGCCGGTGGCCGATGAACGAAGTTGGTTCTCATGGAATGAATTTGATTTTTTTTTTGTTTATTCACATAATCATTTTTGTGTGAACAATAGCATAAGTTTTCTTGTTATCATTCTGTTGATTAACTAACTTTAAAGGTCAAGATATTTTCTACCCCTGCGGAACCAACCACAACAATACAAACCAAGTCTAATATGCTTAGAAATTATATTTTGTGTTTGTATTATAAACAAAATTGATTACAATATATAATATATATATGAATTTCATAATTACTTTTTTTTAATTGGCTATTCAGCCATTATTTCTGTTATTGATATTAAATTACAATTTGGCCTCATAACAAACAAATCAATTGCAGATCACATCATTATGACATATACCATCACCAGTGAAGAATTTGGTAAATTGATATAAGTATATATTGCTGTCAGCTTGAAAGACGATGCTTTTACAGATGGTAAGGTTGGATAAAATTATCGAAATAGAAGATTTTTTTTATTTTTACTTCTGATAGAAAAGTACATTTAGTAAATTAGAATTGTCCGATTTTGACCAACATTATTACCTATTATCTAATAGCAAATTAACTAATCAACGTTCCGCGATTAACAGCATTTGAGTTAGTTGACCATACTCAAACTATTTTTTTTTTGCTTAGATGACGACAAGATACACATACTTTTCGATTCCAGGTCTGTCATCTTACTGACTGTTTTCTGTTACGTTTTGATTGCGTTTTCTCACATAACTCCAGAAATTCTTTTTAAAGTTGGATTACAATATAAAATTCTACCGCATTATTTATTTCCAACATTTTACTAAGAATATTTATTTTTAGAGGCTCTGGTGAAATGATGACAAGTTTCCACCGCCCTACGGTATTTTTTTATTTTAATTAAGACGCATCAACATCTAAAGTCATTGGTGCCCGGAGTCTTCTCAGTGCACTGCCGGCCTCCGACAGTGTACTCTCGTTACAAACAACAATGCCCATCACCGGACATTGAGCTTTAGAGGCTCCTAGGAAGAGAAAGTCTAAGGGCAGCATAGCTGGAATCGAACCCGTAACGTTCGCGTGGGAGTACAGTGCACTAACCGCTGAGCTATTACCCTTCCGCGTTACGATAATCAATATGATAATATATATCGTAAAAAAAATGAAAGTTTAAAGTGGATTCATCAATTGGAAAATGGGTACTGCAATGTAGCAAGAGGAAAGCTTTGTGAATATTTCACCAAAAGATTGTTATCGTGCCAGATTTCGATACTGTGCTTTCTCTGGTAGACTTAAAGTGTGATTTTTTCGGTGTGAAAAAAGTGTGTGTCTCCTTTAAATCCAAAATAATCTCAACAGAGGAATCTACATAAAATTTGCATAAGGAAGGCGACACGTTTCCAAAATTAATAATAACATGAAAATTTAGAACTCTTTCTGAAGTATTGTAATCGTGTCACATTGTCGATATCGAGTTTGACCGGAAACACATGTTTTGAGGTTCTCTGAGTCCAAAAAAGTTTTTTTTTAAGAAAATGGTCTGTGTATCTAGTGGAAGTATTGTAATCGTGTTAAATTTTTGATATCGAGTTTTTACCGGAAATATCTGTTTTGAGGGTCCCCTGAGTCCAAAAAAGAGGTTTTTAGAAAATGGTCGGTGTGTGTGTGAATGTATGTGAGCATAGCAAACGAAGAGTTGTAGAAAGTTCAAACTTGATATTCCGTCTAGGTATACCATGGGATCCGACAGTAGGTTATCCGTCAAAATTCCTCAACCGGAAGTACCACTATGCTGAATTTGTTTTTTTACTTTTTTGCGATTTTCTCAAAAATGGTTCCAGCGATTCTTGAAACTTGGTATATCAACTACACATGCAAAGAGCTACAACTTGAGACATTTCTGCAGGAAAATTCATGTAAGGGTACTTTTGAGGGAGGGTGGGGTTACGGTTTCCTCTAAAGTGCTATTTCAGTTTATTATACAATTTTTATCATCTAATTAATATTGATTAGGATTTAATATGTTGTTGAAATTCCGATTTTGAAAAAGATCGGACGACCGGAAATGGGTTTTTGCTAGGAAGTATTTTTCAATTTTCTACTATTTTTAAGCTACGACTTTTATTTGTAACATTTCTTCTGGTAAAGTCATTTAAGGGGCTTCTCGCTTTTCTTCCATAAAAATCCGGCATAATTCTGTTCTCCATTTCTTGGGGATTTATTCCGCTTTCCAAATGTTTTCTGTATTAAGTTTCTCGTGAAAACTCAATTTTGGAAATTGTCATGGATGCAATATTTTCTCTTAGAGCGATAGGAAAAGGTCAAAATAAAAAAATAATCACTTTTAATACAATTCCCAAGTTCTGATCGAAAAATTTCGTTCAAACCTAGACTTTTTACTTAATATTTAATTCGCTTATCTCTGAATTTTGCATATGATGTGCCGATTAATAAAAAAGGAGGGTACACGGACTTTAGATGTTTAACTTTAATTTCTCATAACTTCAACAGCACAGTTAAGTATTTGTTTTTTCTTTAAACGCGCAGAAAAATTTTGTTTTAATTTTATCTCACAGTTGGTTACACTGGGATGTTGATAGAGATAAATAATTGGTTAGTTTATATAACAGACGAATAACCTGCAGTAGTTCGTTTTAGAAAAGTTCTTTAATATATCCGGTAAAATTATTCTTACTGTTGTTTCATATTTATAATATAAATGACTACCGCAGCACGACCAACGTTTGAACCTGCCCGTGGAGGCCAGGGTCGCGGTGAAAAGGATTTGAGTGCTATATCAAAACAATATTCTAGCAGAGATCTTCCTGGACATACAAAATTAAAGTTTAGGTGATTATTTTAATATGTATTTATTTATATTATGAAGATATAATTCACAAATGCATTGCAATTGCATTGTAATGCACAAATTCTAGAATTTTCTTTTTCTTTCATTACTTAATAGACGCTTTTGAATCTGCGTTCCCCTATGTTTCAAATAATATGCTCTGTCTCATACATGTTGTTTCATTACAGCTTTCACGGATTTATATCCAGCATTTTGAAAAGATAATCAATTAAATTTCAATAGAAGCTCGACCTGTTATTAATAAAAATAGACTCTCAATAGACCTGTTTATTCCTCTTTTTTAAAAATTATAACCTTAAAAAATTGTCATTTTCATTTCTAATTTAAACCATTAGTTTTTCAAATCTTTCAGTAGTAAATAATATGAGTATTATAATTCCATGAAACGCCAGTATCAAATATCTTGTTACCTAAGTTGTAAGTTGTTTTCAAATAACAAATTTCTTGTTAAAGATATGCAAAGTGAACGGGTACTGCATCAAGGCTTATTAAAAGTTTTTTATTTTTTAATTTATGCTGAGATGGCTTTCAATTATAGGTTATTTTTG
>JAAEAF010006910.1:0-17086 GCA_011037195.1 Triatoma infestans
CACACACATTTGCTAAAAAACATTTTTTTGGAGTCAGGGGACCTCAAAACGGATATTTCCGGTGAAAACTTGACATCGAAAATTTGACACGATTACAATACTTCCTCTCAGTAGGAGTAAGAGAAAGGAAAAAAAAATCAGTAAAGTCGCAATTCTGGTTGACCGGATTTTAACGGAAACCTACGTGTTTGATACGAAGATCCTAAAACCTAAACAGAAATATCAAATGTGAATTTCCACGGACTTCGAATATTGACTTTCAACTTTTTACATGTTTAAACAACTTTCTTTTACTTCTGGTAAGAGGAAGTATTACGATAGTGACGAATTTTCACCGGAAATACATGTTTGAAGTCACCAGAGTAAGAAAAAAAACGTTTTTAGCGAATGGATATATTATATATATATATGTGTGTATGTGTGTGTGCGTGTCTGTGTGTGTATGTAAACAAAATATCCACACAAAAAAATTGCAGGAAGTTCAAACACAATCCGTTTAGGTACGTTTCCGTTACGAACAGCTTCCTTTAGGACTGCAACCCGCGAATTTGACACTAAAGTTTAGAACATAAAATCCATCAACCGGAAGGCGACTTTACTAAATTTTTGTATGTTTGTTTGTTTTTTCACGAAAAATCGGTTAACCGGAAGTGCGATGTTTGAAAGTAGTTTGTTTTCTTTCATTTTCTCAAAAATATGTTTATAAACGTTATCGTATTCCATTAAACTTGGTATGCTAACTACAAAACATAAACGTATTACTTTTATTTGAAATATTTTCAAAAAAAAAAAAATTCTGATGTGAAACACTCACACAACTTTCTCTTACACCAGTTCTCAAAATTATAATTGATAAACTTTATAGTTTGTGTATCAAATTTAATGAAATTCGTCGAAAACGGGGGAAATAAAACTGTTCAGTAAAAGTGCACTTCCGGTTTAGTAATTTTTTTAATTTTGTTTGGATGATAGAATTGTATAATCAACTATGATAGCGCTTTAGAGGAAAACATAACCCACCTCCCTAAAAGTGTCCTTAAATGAATTTTCCAAGAGAAATGTTTTAAATAAAAGTTGTAGATCTTTGTATGTGTAGTTTATATACCAAGTTTCAAGAAAATCGTCGGAGCCATGTTTGAGAAAATAGCGGAAAAGTGAAAAAAAAATCATTTAGTAAAGTGGTAAAGTAAACGCACTTCCAGGAATCCGATTTTTTTCAAACTTGGAATTTCAACAACACATTTAATTCTAATTAGCATTATTTAGATGACAGAATTGTATAATAAACTGAAACAGCACTTTAGAGGGAATTGTAACCCCAACCCTCTCTCCCAAAAGTGCCCTTAAATGAATTTTTCCAGAGAAATGTTTTAAATAAACGTTTTAGATCTTTGTATGTGTTGTTGATATACCAAGTTGGAAGAAAATCTTCAGAGGCATCGCAACAAAAAAAAAACTAGTAAAGTCTGGTTGTGGAATTTTGACAGATAAGCTACTGTCGAATCCCAAGGGGATTCCTAATCGGAATATCACGTTTTAACTTTTCTAAGGTTTTTCGTTTTAGAGCATGCTGTTCACACACACACACACACACCATTTTCTAAAAACCACTTTTTTGGTCTTAGGGGACCTCAAAACTGTTATTTCCGGTGAAAACCCGATATCGAAAATTTGACACTATTACAATACTTCCTCTTACTATAAGAGAAATTAAAAATTGATGTTAGTTAGCTGTGCGGAATTTACGTCATTAAATTTAAAATTTTATACGAGATGGTTTAATGTTGTTATTGGTCGCTCATTCACTAAACCATCGTATGTAATCATTTCTCTACCTTCCAAGATTGCTAGGTACGTACTTGTTCCCTCAGAAACCTTGAAAGTTATTTGTAATACTGATTTTTAAAGTCTCATCTTGGAATGATACGCGATGAGACATCATAGCGTTGCTGCGGCAGGTTGCGGCTATATGGAATTATTAGCGGTTGTTATAGGTGGATTTTCTTTACACAAATAAGGTGAAGATGGTAAACTCCTGGAAGGTTTTTCCGTCATTTCAGACCCAATCACCAATCTTAAGCTCCCCCATACACGATCGGGATTTCCTCAAGGTTTGGCCTGAAGCGGTCACCTTGAGGAAATCCCAATCGTGTATGGCGGTTTCCTTGAGGCCGCGGAGGAGTCGAAAGGCTGAAAAATTCCGAAGGAAATTCAATTCTTTTTGGCCTTGAGGCCGGGAGGAGTCGAAAGGCTGAAAAATTCCGAAGGAAATTCAATTCTTTTTGGCCTTGAGGCCGGATTTTCCCACCCTCTTTGTCACGTGTGTGGTTCATGCTCAGTCGGCCTGGAGGAGGGAGGCTTCACACCGATCATGTCTCGTGAATGATTAACCTCATTCTTCCGAATGTATGAAAATGAGCATCATAACCGTATCTTCTTTGGCGATAAAAGGGGAGACCAATGCAAGCCCCATGGTCAATCCTTAAATAATTGTGGAAATCCTTTGGAAAAATTCGTAGCTCACTAATCAGGTTTTTGTGGGAATACACGCTTCTTTTTAAAAGCCACTCCTTACACCAAACACTTCTTTTATACCTTTTCTTGCGAATGCAATCCCTCGCAACTATACAATCAACAGCCGCTAAAATATTGTCATCCATTGATGCCTTGATTGCGGAACGACGAAAAACTTAGGACTGACGTCTAGACAGAATACGTTAACCTGGAGAAAATCATCAAGGTCTATTGCTATAGAATTTCCTTGAGGAAAATATCATCGTGTGCGTAGGCAAGGGTTCGGTAGGGGAATTTCTCAAGGAAATCCTGGAGGCTTTTTTCTTGAGGATTTCCTCCACTGCACTACCTTTAGTCAATGCTTCGTATATTTGTCCCCCATTAAAAAAAATAAAATAAAAAGAAGGTAATTGTGATAACATTGGATCCAGATATTGGGTCACAAAAGATGTAATATGCTCTAAATAGGTTATTACCAAGATATCTATAAAAACACACCCACACCGCTATATTCTAATAAAAAACCGAATATTCAATAATCACTTTGTTATTGCATAACACATTATTATTTCAGAAAAAAAAAATGCAAATAAAAAAGAAAAAAAGATAATGTAGATTAAATTTTCTTTGGTTGTTTCATAAACTTCATTCACGGTTACCTAGGTTTAAACTAATATCCAAGAAAGATGCACACTTGAATAATAAGTTAATCTTACCGGATATGATGAAAAATGATCAGCTTGTAAATACGTACACAATAGAGAGACGGTAAAAAACATGATATTCTCCCTTTGAATTTTTTAATTTATTTTCTATTATTTTTTTTTTTTAATAATGCCTAAATTTCTAGAAATGTTATTAAAAAAATTGTTGAAAACACTGAAATGATATTTTCTTTTCCAAGCCTAATGATTCTAGTGAGCAAATTTTATAAGCACTTCAGTTTTTTTACTTTCTCTTACACCTAATAACAGGAAGTATTGCATCATGTCGTCAAATTTTCGATGTCGAGTTTTCACCGGAAATATCCGGTTTGAGGTCCCCTGAGTCCATAAAAGTTGTTTTTAGGTATCACCATGGGATCTGATAGTATGTTATCTGCCAAAATTCCTCAACCGGAAGTACCGCTTTACCATTTAGTTTTATTACTTTTTTTGTTACTTTCTCAAATATTTGCTCTTAAAACATGGTACATCAACTACACATACAAAGAGCTACAACATTTATTTGAAACATTTCTCCGGAAAAATTCATTTAAGAGCACTTCTGGGGGAGAGTTGGGGTTACGGCTACCTCTGAAGTGCTATTTCAGTTTATTAGACAATTCTGTCTTTCCAAATAATGTTAATTAGTATTAAATATGTTGTTGAAATTCCGAGCTTGAAAAAAATCTGACGACTGGAAGATCGTTTTACTTTACCACTTCACTAAATGATTTTTTCACTTTTTCGCAATTTTCTCAAAAATGGCTCCGCCGATTTTCTTGAAGCTTCCTATATAAACTACACATACAATGGTCTACAATTTTTATTTAAAACATTTCTCTGGGAAAATTTATTTAAGGGCACTTTTAGGGGAGGGGTGCGGCTATGTTTTTCTCTAAAGTGCTATCAAAGTTGATTCAACAATTCTATCATCAAAACAAAATTAATTAGAAATAAATAGATGGCCAAAATTCCAAATTTCCTAGAAAATTAGTAAACCGGAAGTGCGCTTTTACTGAAAATGTTTTTTTTAGTTTTCGAAGAATTTCATTAAATTTGATACACTAACTATAAAAATATGTCAATTATAATTTTGAGAACAGGAGTAAGAGAAAGTTGTGTGAGTGTTTCACACCAGATTTTTTTTCTAAATCTGTGTAGCTAGGATGACCCAAATGACAAAAATCGCGGCTAAAAAGAATATAAACTTGTGAGCTTATTGTGGTGGACCATTACTGGTTAATGGTGGAAATCACAAAAGTTTTGAGATTATCTGAATAAAAACTGAGACAATACGAAAAAAAAATGTATTGTGTGCGCGTGTTTGTGTTATAATATCTGTCTGCGCGGCAGACACCCAAGGCGAGATGGCGAGTAGCGGGTGAAAAACAAAAATGAATAATAATGTAAAAAAAATGAAAACGAGACTTACCCTTTGGTGACGGTGAGTGATGAATCGAAGAAGGGTTGATGAGACGAATGGCGGACTGAGAAAGGAAAATGTGGCGTGTGTGTGGGTGTGTGGTGTGCGTGGGGGTGCGTGGGTGGCGAAAGAAAGAAACTCAGGTGAGCGTAGAGGGATTGAAATGCTTCTTTAGAAGCGGATGATGCCGTTGTTGAAGCGGCGGGGGATGGCGAGTCCACTAAGGCGCAGGTGAAATAGCCTCGTGAAGGTGATGACGCGGAGAGATGATTTGTACTACTCACCGATGAATTAATTAATTAACAAGGCGAATAGGCGCGTATAAAGCGAAGCGAAATATAAAAGGCGAATTCACAGTACAAAGCTAGCTAAAGAAGAAGAAGGGATAAATACGAAGTTGCATGGCGAGATATTGATGGTAAGTAAAGAAATTTTATAGGAAGAGAACGTTTAAAGGGTGTGGGAAAATAAGTAAGGCGCGAATCCCGTGAGATAAAAGGCGCCGACAATCCCACCACCAAGAGAGAGAGAGAGAGGTAAAAAGGCGGGGAGGCGTGGGAAATATGCGGGCGATGAAATAATAATTTAGAAATAGCAAGGCAAACTTAATCCCTCAAAGGTGCCGCGACATAACAATATCTGTAAACAAACTATTCCAAAAACAAACCAAAAAAAAACTCAAATTTGGTTATTCCGTTAAGACTATAAGGTTTTTTAATCCAAAAATCCATCAAAACCGGAAGTGTTCACTCACCGGAAATGTGAGTTATTTAGTTTGCGAAAGTTTTTTTTTTATTTTTATTTCTCAGTTTTTCGCGATTTTTTGTCGAAAATGGTTTCCAATATTATTCTGTAAATTTTGTATACTATCCATATACACCTATCACTTTTATTTGGAACAATTTTCCACGAAAATTTGATTTTTGTGGGGTACTGTAATCGTTATTATGTTTTTGATCGTAAATTTGATACAATCATAATACTTTCTCATATAGCCGTAACAGAAATTAGAAATTGAAAATCTGTAAGAGAAAGAAATAAAATATTTTTTTTTTCTTATCATATTAAATATTTCCTGTCAACGAAATGTTAAGTTTCACATAATACAGGATAGTAAGTAACATCTGTAACAACAATAAATTTTCTAATACGTCCTATATAATACGTAAACATGCTTCTTTTTTTTTATTAATCTAATTTTTACTTTTTATATAAATTCTAGAAACTTAAAAAACTTAACAGGTAAATACATTCTGAATAGAATATTCCCAACCAAAAACATGATTACATACATTCTTTTATTTAATAAAAATATTCATAAACAAACGGAAGTAGAACTGAGCCGCCCTGCAGCGTTGTTTATAGTAAAGATATTCAAACAGTAATAGTATAAATTTGGTTTAAAAAAAAAAAAATCTTAATAATTTAGATAGAATAAAGACCTAGTGGAAAAACTGGTTTCTTAGATTCATAAAATGAAACCTTGTTCAAGCTATAAATTCTCACAATCACCTTAATTTCAGCTGAAAATTCTATCAATGCTGGTAATATTATATAGTTGGTAAAAATCACACATTGTATGAAGTGGACTTTAGAAGGAACTGTATTCTCACAACCCCCTCCAAAAAATCAATTTCCCGGGGGAAAAATGCTAGGCGAATAAAACTGACAAGCTTTTATGTCAGCATATTATTATTATTTGTCCGTGGGAAGGGACCAAACCCTACGCTATCCAAAGAAAAACAACAACAAACCGGGTCTAGAACAAATATCCAGACCCGGGTCTAATCCATCTAAGATTCACCGCAGTCCGAACAAATCGGACAATAGCCATAAGCGGGAATAGCCTAAGCTCTTCCACAGACATCCTGTTCCGACCAAAGGTCCTGAACCTAATCTCCTCACAACCCAGACAATCTGTCATAAGATGGATGGGTGCTTCCTCCTCTGTCTCACAGACTCTACAAAATGGATCCGGCATGAGCACCATTACGTAGAGATGTCTCCTTAAACCACAATGTCCAGTAAGGGATCCCAATCAGATGCCTGAGAGAGCTCCGTGAAAGACAAAGCAACGTCTCACAAATAGCCCTGTCCAGGACTCCCGATGAGCATTCTGGACTGCCGAAAACTAACTGAGCTCATCCGTAAGGATGAATGCTGTGAAGCTGTCCATGATTGGAAGCCTGACAGACCTGTGTCAGAAGACACGCCAACAGTAGGCTCGGGACCGATGAAAGGAGGAGAGGCGCCTAATTTGGCAAACCTATCATTCTAAAAAAATCCCATGCAACCTGGTACCCAGACTAGAAGCACATACTTCAGAGAAGAAAGCTCTTCCAGTCTTTTAGAACATTCTAACACCAACCTGGAAATGAAGACACTTGAACTCAGCGCCTGTAGCGCAGCTTGGCTGTTCGAGCACATACAAATACCTTTTAAGTTAGTGTTACATACCCTCTTATCCAAGATAGAACAAAGAATAGCATAAACCTCAGTCTGGAAGACTATGGTCCATTCGGCCAAGAGATACTGCCAAATGATCTCCGAACTCAAAATAAACCGCAGCTCCCAGACTACCATCCATTCTGGAACCGTCCGTGTAACACTGGAGGTAATTATCAGGTATCACACCAGGCGCACCCAATCTTGACCAATATTCCCTAGGAAGGTAACCAAACTCTGTAAGAATGCCATGTCAGCATATAGTATACAAAGTTTAAAGAAATTCATTGGGGCCTTTTTTAAGGAAAATTGCAAAAAAGTGAAGATAAAATACAAACAAAACATTTACACTTCAGAAACAATTCGCACTTCCGGTTGATGGAATTTGCTCGAGACATTCATGTCAGATGCGCTTGTTAAATCTAAACAGAATACCAAGTTTCAGCTTTTTGTGATATTTTGCCTAATTAAATGGAAGGGATAACACTTCACTAAAACCAAAACTCAGCAAAGGTCTAAAACAGGGATGCGCATTATCTCCATTAATCCATTACTTTTAAATACATTATGTGGAGCAAGTTTTAGAACAATGGAAAAGAAAGGTAAGAGAATGAGAGCGAAGGTGGGCGACCATTTACTGTACTTCCTCCAATTTGCTGACGATCATGTAGTGATTGCCTCAGACCATGAAGATGCGGCGCCATGTATGGCAAAGAAACTTATAGAGGAATATGACCAAGGGGAGTTTGGAGATTAATTTGGAAAAAAACAAATATATGCCAATATCGGCCTCCATAAAAGACTTGGATTTGGAAGGTCAAAAGATAAAAGTGACCACAGACGTCAAATGCTTAGGGGTAAATTTAAATATAGACGATAGAAGTGAATCCGACATCCTCCTGAAGATAAACAAAGGAAAGAGAATGATAGGCACGTTTAAACCAAGTTTGTTCTTGGGAACTCACCCAGAGAAATAGGAATCGCTTGTTGGATCTAGAAATGGTATTCTGCCGGAGACGAATATTGAAAAATCCGTTCAGTAAATTAATATTTCCGGTTTGACCGATTTGCCCCTCAAACCCCCCCAAAATAGATTGTTCGCATTTTCTGAAACATAATCTGACCTTGAAATATTAAGTTTCAACTTTCTGTGATTTTCCTATTTTTCTGAACTATGTAAACGCCATATATACATAGTCACCACAGACAAATTACTGAAAAGAACTTTTTCGTACTCAAGGAATGTCAATACATGCATTTCCGATGAATACTCAATTTCAATTAATTTGACACGATCCCAGTACTTTCTGTTACATTAGTAAGAAAAGTAATTAATTATTAAACTTAAGTGGGGTTATAATATCAAGGATATATATATGTATGTATCTATATGAAAAAATAATAATAACAATAATAATTAAAAGGATACTGTTATACAATATCTTAATACGGTAATATAAACAAATGTCTAACTGTAATAATAGAACAACAGCTGGCTTTTAATCAATTAACTAAAGTGATGGGTTATTTTGCAATATGCTAAAGTTTGTTTCAGTAATCTTACATCTCTATTAAATAAATTTTATTATTATTATTATTATGTTAACTATGGAGTGTAATCTAGTGTCACACCACTTCACTTATAGCATATTTTTTTTTCTTTTAATTTAAGGCGCGTCAACATCTATGGTCATTGGCGCCCGGAGCCTTCTCAGTGCACTGCCGGCCTCCAGGACAGTGTTCTCTTGTTACAGACAACACTGTAACATCACTGGACAGTGAGCTGTTCCTAGGAAGAAAAAAATCTAATGGCAGCACAGCTGGACTCGAACTCGGGTCCTCCGCGTGGGAGTCCAGTAAGCTAACCACTTAGCTATTCCCTTCCCTCTCTTACTCTAATAAATACAATTTAATCAAGACAATTTTCTTTAAAATTGCAACGTTACATTGTTTAATTGGGCTGGCCATAAAAAAAAAAATGGTGGTGGGGATTATATTCGTAAAAGCGCTTTGTGTCACAAAACTCAACAAAGCAAATTGAGCAAATTTAAATTTAATAAGACCCGCTAATAATATCCTTCTAAAACTGAACTTTTATCAGAAAAATGTTACAAATAAAAAATGTGATATCTTTTAATCTGTTCAGTAAGTGAACCGATTTTCTTCAAATCTGAAATTCTATCAATGCTTCTATTTATATATTAATATTATGTAGGTCCTGAGGCATGCCCATGCTACCAGGTGCGTCCACAGGTTGCGGATAGTGGAACGGCCATCAGATATGGTGGTTAGCTGCGAAATAAGCAGGCTTGCCTGATGAATAAGCAGTCGCGGACAGGGGCAGTGCATCGGAGGGGAGGAAGGCTATTTGGTGACGCAGATAGTCTTATTAAATACCTCATAACCCAATGAAGATGCACGATAGTGGCGAGTGAGTGCCGCCACTCTAAATAAAGCACTTCGTCGTTGGGGGGTTGGGGGGGATGAGCCTCCGTAGCCTTGGCCGGCAATCATCTAAGGGAAGGAGACCCTAACAGAAAACTCCCTGGTCCTCCGGGTCGGGGGTTGAGCGTCGGGCCAACAACCCTATCTTGTAAAAAATCTTAACGTTATGAAAACTAATAATGAGAAACCGGATGGACATAATGGTAAACGAACAAGGAACATGGATTGGACTTTTGCTACATGGAACGTTAGGACAATGCTTCAGCCAGGTAAAATGGCTGAAGTGGCTGAACAAATTGTAAAGTTTAACGTTGACGCTGTGGCCCTACAGGAGATTAGGTGGAGTGGCAGTGGAAGAGTGGAGAAGAAGGATTACACTGTATTATATAGTGGAGCGAAGAAAACTGGAAGGAGAGGTACAGGATTTTTGCTAACGAAGAAGATACTTCGTTCCTTGCTGCTTTTTGAACCGATCAATGACAGATTATGCAAAATCCGTTTAAAGGGAAGATTTAGAAATGTGTCCCTTATTTCGGCCTACGCACCAACAGAGGATAGCGATGAAGATGAGAAACTGGCCTTTTACGATCAATTGGAGCGAACCCTTCAAACAGTTCCTAGATATGACGCGAAAATTATACTTGGTGATATGAATGCCCAGATCGGTAGGGAAAGTTTTACCCGCACAGTGGCTGGTGTGTGCACCCTACACGAGGTAACGAATGATAATGGTATGAATTTGTGTCAATTTGCTGAGGCTAATAGTATGATAATAAAGAGTACATGCTTTCCCCATAAAAAGATTCACACTGGAACATGGAAGGCACCAAATGGTGTATTGACACAAATAGATCATGTGCTCATATCCAAACGTCATTCTTCGTCGATAATTGATGTTAGAGCTGCCAGAGGTCCTGACTGTGACTCTGATCATTTCCTGGTTAAAGTCAAGTTTAGAGAACGTTTGGCGTGTGTTGAACAGGGGAAACGTTACAAGAGGAAAAGATGGAATTTGGAGGTATTTAAAAATCCTCAGAAACTGAATGAGTTCAAGGAAGTTAGTGATAAGAAAATACAAGAAGAACTAAGAAATGAGACTACTGGAGATGAAAATTCAGGAATTGAGGAGTCTTGGAAGAAAATCAGGAAAGTAATTGAGGAAACGGCAGATGAAGTTGTTGGAGAGAAGATAAACAGAAGAGGAGAAGAATGGTTTGATGCCGATTGCTTGGAAGCATTAAGAACAAGAAATGAGCACAGATTGATCATGCTACAACGCGCGACAAGGAAAAGTACAAGTGACTACCGTGATAGTCGCCGAAGAGCTAAAACATTTATAAGAAATAAAATGAGGGCATTTCTTAAGAAGCAAATGGAAGAAATTGAAGAATTAAGAACCAATAATGAAACCAGGAAGTTCTACGGTGCAGTTAAATACATTAACCGAGGTTTTAAACCAAGCTCTGATACGTGTAAAGATAAAAGTGGGAAAAAGCACTGGTTGCGGATCGATGGGCGGAGCACTTTGGCGAAATGCTAACCTTTGATGCTAATACTCAGGAGAGTATATCAAGCGCGAATGTAAGTGAGGAAACTGAAAATGATATAGAGCCCCCCGACATTGAAGATGTTATGGAAGCAATTGAAAAGTTAAAAAGCAATAAAACCCCTGGGGAAGACTTACTGATGGCTGAATTCTTTAAGAATATCGGTGACCTTACTTTAAATCAAATGTATACTCTTATGCTTGAAATTTGGGAAACTGAACAAATACCGAAAGACTGGGGTACCAGTTTACTATGTCCAATATATAAAAGAGGTGCCAAGCTTCAGTGCGATAATTATCGTGGTATATCCCTGCTAGGTGTGGCATACAAAATTTTCTCCAATGTGCTGTTAAAAAAGCTTAATTCCTTCGCTGAAAACATCCTTAAAGACTATCAGTGTGGTTTTCGTCGAGGAAAAGGTACAACGGACCAGATATTTGTGATGCGGCAACTGTTGGAAAAGTGCTGGGAGTATAAAATTGATTTGCATATTCTCTTTATCGACTATCGCCAAGCGTTTGATAGCGTGGATAGATCTAAATTAATTGAAGCACTATTAGAATTTCGGATCCCGTATAAGTTGGTTAGATTGATTAGCATGACAATGAATAGTAATAATGGAAAAGTGCTAGTTGGTGGTAAGCTGAGCAAAACGTTTCCAATATCGGCGGGCGTAAGACAAGGCGATGCACTTTCAGCTATTCTCTTCAACCTGGCCCTTCATAAGGTAATGCAGAGGCAGAACATTGCCGGGAACATCCTCCAATCATGTAACCAGGTGTGTGCGTACGCGGATGACATTTGTCTGATAGCTCGCAGTGTCCCATCACTTATAGAAACATTTAGTAATCTAAATGAAGAGAGTAAAAAAATGGGGCTAAGAATTAACGAAAGCAAAACAAAGTATATGAGCACTAGCCCAGACTGCAGCTGTGCAGAATTTAAGGCAGAAGGTTTTGCATTCGAACGCGTTAAAAGCTTTACCTACCTGGGGTCCGAACTAAATGATGAAAATAAAATGACAAACGAAGTAAATAAAAGAATTATGTCTGCAAACCGAGCGTACTTTGCTAACACAAAGTTGTTTAAAAGTTCGTATCTATCCAGAACCTCGAAGATAAGGCTCTACAGAACTTTGATCAGGCCAGTACTTACCTATGGTGTTGAAACATGGACACTTACAGCTGCCGCGATAAATAGTTTAAATGGTTTTGAAAGAAAAATTTTAAGGAGGATTTATGGTCCAGTTTTCGATGCTACTTCTCGCACATGGAGGCTCAGAAAGAACTGCGAACTGTATACTTTGTATGGGGGGACGAGAATGTGGTCCGTTTCATCAAGGCTCGCCGCTAGAGTGGTTAGGCCACGTTGCAAGGATGCCAGAAGACAGAATGCCGAGCAGACTCCTGCGTGGTACTGTCATAGGCAAGAAGAAGAGAGTTGGCCGACCGCGAAGACGCTGGCTTGACGATGTTGAAGAGGACTTAAGAAACCTGGGTGTAACAGGATGGAAAGCAAAAGCAGCCGATAGTTGTTAAGGAAGCCAAGGCCCACCCCGGGCTGTAGAGCTATGTAGTAAGTAAGTAAGTAAGTATATTATGTAGGTGGTAAAATCATATATTAAATGAAATCTTAACACTACTGTTCCCCCAGAACCCTCCCCCCCAAAAAAAATCATTTTCCGGGGAAATTGTTTGAAATAAAAGTGATACGTATTTTATAAGTGCAGATAGTATACGAAGTTTAAAGAAAACCGTTGGGACCGTTTTTGAGAAAAATTGGGGGACAAAACAAATCAGTAAAGTCGCACTTCCGGTTGATGGGTTTTGTCCAAAATCTTCGCCTCTGATGCGGTAGGTAGTGCGTAAGGAGCTCCTGCGACGTTTCGTTTTTGAGATGTTCTGTAAAAACACACATACAACTACAAACTACTCGCTAAAAACCAATTTTTTTCGTATTCAAGGGACCTCAAAACAATCTAACACGGTCGCAATACTTCCTCCTTACTAGGAGTAAGAGAAAATAATAAGTTTGGAGCTTCCCTTAAACACCATGCATCTACTTCAGAGATATTTTCCGTGATAGCCTGCTCTTTTTTGTGGTCAACGACCGAAATCAGAATTTTTTTTGTCAAAACAGTGTATAACGCAGACTTGCTAAGAGCAAATTGGAGTGTATCAACCGAAACCGGTTGTTGATCAAAAAAAGAAGCAGGCTATCAAGGAAAATATTCCAGTTCTGCGGAACCAACCACAACCAACCGACTACTTACTTAGTAAGAAAAATTAAATGTAACCATAGCCCACATTTCAATCCCAATTTTGTAGCATTTATAAACCAATTTCAAGTTATTTTAATACTTACATGGGATCATATGTAGGTGAGGAGAAAAAGTTGAAATAGTATTTAGTTTATCATCAAAATGGTTGCAAAATGAAAGAAAAAAGAAAAGTTAAATCGATGAATAAGCCAACAAACAGACAAAACTACAATCTTATTTACATAGATTATACCTAAGAAACATCACTCCACTTCGCAACAAAAAAAAAGGAAAAAGAAAGACACTAAAATAAAATTCCCATATCTTACTTTGGTTAAAAGTTCAAAAGAGTACAACAAAAGTTAAAAAGAGCGCGAAGGAACTATCAGAGAAAGGTGTATAAGTGGTGGAGTACTCTTTGTAAAGAACTGGAGAGAAGTCGACGATTTCCTTTATCAACAACTTGTTCATTTACCACTACTATTACTATTTCCTGTATATTGAACATATAATACGAACACAAGCTATAATAATACGCTTTGAACAAAATATCTCAATGTGTGTACATAAAGGGTTCTACACTTTGGAAAAGTCAGGGGGCCGTACTTACAAGTCCATATGGATAACCATCCTATATTCCTGTTCTTTATCTAAAAAAAATTCTTTTCCTTTTTTTTTTCATATTGATTGAATTTTTGTTGTTTATAAGTATTTTTACTACCTTCTCACTCCTAGTAAGAGGAAGTATTGTAATTGTGTCAAATTTACGATATCAAGTTTTCACCGGAAATATCCGTTTTGAGGTCCCCTGAGTCCAAAAAAGTGGTTTTCAGCAAATGGTCTGTGCATAGCTCAAAAACGAAAAATCGTAGAAAGTTTAAACTTGATATTCCGTTTAAATATCACCATAAGACCCATCAAAATTCCTCTACCGGAAGTACCACTTTACTGAATTTTTTTATTCTCAAAAATGGCTCTAACGATTTTCTTGAAGCTTTGTATATGAACTATACATACAAAGATCTACAACTTTTATTTGAAACATTTCTTCGTGAAAATTCATTTAAGGGTAATTTAGGGGAAAGCGTGGGGTTACGGTTTCCTCTAAAATGCTATTTCAATTTATTACACAATGCTATCATCTAAACAATATTAATTAGAATTAAATATGTTGTTGAAATTCCGAGTTTGAAAAATATTGGATAACCGGAAGTGCGTTTTTACTCGGAATATTTTTCAGTTTTCTGCTATTTTCTCTAAAACGATTCCAAGTACTTAGAGAGAAAACTGGAGCAAGAGAAAGTTGTGTGAGTGTATCACACCAGATTTTTTTTTTGCGTATACTACAAGAATATTTACTTTCTATTGGTTTGGACATAGAACGATCCGTTTTAGAATCTCGCAAATGATATTGATTAATCCAAGAATCTTGTATAGTAAAACTGGGAAATTAGTAAAGGATCTTCATGGTTGCCGTCAGAAACCGAACGAAATCAGCGGAATGCTAACCATATCGCCACCGTACACTCCAGATGCAAACCTTGGTCTCCCAGGGTTTTTTATGTAGTTAAATATGGTTAAATATGTGACTGTAAATTCTGAGTTTGAATAATATCGTATGTAACGGCAAGAGAGAGAACACAAGCCCGACCGAGGGAAAACAGACCCTCTCTGGTACTCTCTGACTTAAGCAGGCTAGAGTGGGGAGAACCTGTATATAAGCCAGTGAGAGATCTAAACATCTATCTATCAGATTCAACCATATACATCGCATCGTGTCATATATCTACTCCCACCCTTTATTCTATAAAAATCATTACAAGTCCAGTGCAGCTTTTGTAAGCTTATAGTCATATTATAACAGTGTCTTCATATCTCGTCGAATTAATCAATCCTAATTTCTCTCCTCATCAACTCCATTATAGCTTCACCATCCTTAACTAGCTCTCAACGAGGCCATCACTAGCTTTCTGTTACATAAGCTAATTTTCATCATCATAGCTAGCTTTCAACAACACTGGCTAGCTCGCAACAGCATCATTGCTAGCTTTCTACACCAAAAGCTAGTTTCAACAAATCCAGGCTAACTACAACAAACTCGTAGCCAAACCAGATGAGCTACAAAGATACAGCAGCACGCTCAAATTTTTCACACGTGAAAAATTTCTTCAGGAGAGGGCATGATGTAATGGCAAGAGAGAGAATTAACAGAGAGAAGGACCCTCTCTGGTACTCTCTGACTTAAGCAGGCTAGAGTGGTGAGAACCTGTATGTATATAAGCGAGTGAGAGATCTAGACATCTATCTATCAGATTCAACCATATACATCGCATCGTGTCATATTTCTACTCTCACCTTTCATTCTATAAAATCATTACAAGTCCAGTGCAGTCAGTGTAAACTAATAGCTATATTATAACAGTGTCTTCAGATCTCGTTTAATTATCAATCCCAATTTCTCTCCTCATCAACTCCATTATAAGCTGACTTGAGTTATGAGTTTGACTAATTTTACGTCAATTCATGAATCTATACTTTAAATGACTTTTTTTTTTAATTTAAGGTGCTTCAACATCTATGGTCATTAGTGCCCTGAGCCTTCTCAGTGCACTGGCGGCCTGAGAAGTGGGAGTACAACGCGCTAACCACTTAGCTAATCTCTCCCCTTGAAATGACTTTTTTGTGGAAAGCATACCAATCTCTCTGCTCCACCATACCTTGTTTATATGAACTTTCTAGGGAAACAACTTTCAAACAAAAGTGATAGTTCTCTATATTCATACTCAATGTTATCAATTTAATGAAATCAGTGGGTGTTTTTATGAAGAAAATGCAAAAAACTGAAAATAACTTTAGTATAAAACGCATTTCCGGTCAAACAGATTTTCCTTTAAACTCCATAAATTTGTCAACATATTTAATTAATATTATTTTATAGATGATAGAATTGTATAATAAATTAAAATAGCACTTTAGAGGAAAATATATATACCTTAAATGATTTTTTTTCGGAAGAAATGTTTCAAATCTTTTGCAGTTGTTTTCGAAAAATCCACAAATTGCTGAAAAAAAAAATCCATTCAATAAAGTGGTATTTCCGGTGGAGGAATTTTGACAGGAAGTTCCTGTCGGATCACACAGTGATACCCAAAACGGAATGTCAAATATAAACTTTCTGCGATTTTTCATTTTTGAGTTATGCTGTTCACATTCATACATATACAGGGCGTCCCAAGATATGTGGATAACGACTTTTTCTCGGAAACTAAGATAGCTAGAAGAAAACTAAAAAAATACGTGTCCCCGTAGTTTTTTTTGTTAGAAAACCAAATTTAATTTGCAAATTTGTTTTGGTGCTTCCAGAAGCGAAATACAGGCACCAACTTCATTTTTTCAAATGGGGAGGTGTGGTTTTTATTTAAGAAATAGATTCCTCTATTTTTGTAAGAAAAATTTACTTGAACGGTTTTTTTCTTTGAGCGATATTTTACAAGTTATGAATGAAAACATGATTCCTATAAGAAATTTCAAAATGATATTATAACGGTTTTTTGATTCAATAAGAAGAAAAGTATATTTTGTTATAAATTTTACTCCTCATTAATTACAGATCTTGCTCAAACTGGCCTCCACCATTAGAGATGTAATAGTATTTGGTCGTAAGGTACAATTGGCAGGAAAAAGCATGTGTATGCATCTCTAATGGTGGGGGCCAGTTCGAGCAAGATTTGTAATTAATGAGGAGTAA
>JAAEAF010006911.1:0-70900 GCA_011037195.1 Triatoma infestans
GTGAAAAGTTCTCGGCCTAGCCCATAGATGGCACTGCTACAAATGAAATTACTATTTTATTATGTTGGCACATTTGTTGCAAAAGTAAATACCAAATGTGAATTTGATCAGACAAATAGTTTGTTTTATATGGTTATTTAAAGTAAGCCCTGTTGTATGTGTTTTTGACAAAATGAATAAACTTGAATAACGTTCCGTTATAAAATTCTTCGTTTTGTATGGTTTATCGCCAACAGAAATTCATCCAAAGTTGGTGTAAGTGTATAAAGGGTTTGCATTTGTTATCAACATTAAAATAAACGGGCAGCTGTGTTTAAATGAGGTTGAACATCGATTGAAGATGCCCCACGTGAAGGACGGCTAAAAACTGCAACTACCGAAGAAAAATATCGAGAAGATACACAATATATGGTTCTAGATGATCGATGATTAAAGATGTATGAGATATCAAAGGCTGTAGGTATCTCAGAAGAAAGGGTACGGCACATTTTACACGAAGAACTCAGTATGAGAAAGCTTTGTGCAAGATGGGTGCCGCATTTGTTAAATGCTGTACACAAACAAATGTGGAATCAAGTTTCTCAGCAATATTTGTGCCGTTTTAAGATGAATCCAACGTATTTTCTGCGCCGATTTGTTACGATGGATGAAACTTGGGTGCACCATTTTACATCTCAATCAAAACAACAGATCAAGCAGTGGGTAGAAGCCGGTGGCTCTGCACCGAAGAAAGTTATTGGATAATCTAGATCATCATCGGCAGGAAAGGTTATGGCCAGTATTTTTTGGGATTCCAAAGGGATTCTTTTAATTGACTGCCTGCCAAAGTGTCAAACAGTTAATGGGGAATACTTTGCCAGCTAGATGAAAAAATTAGAGAGAAAAGGCCTGGTTTGCAAAAGGGAAAATCCTTTTTCACCAGGACAATGCACCCACCCACAAAGGCGCTTTGGCAATTGGATTGAGGGATGTTAAGTATGAATTGTTGGAACATTCTCCTTATCCTCCAGATTTGGCTCCCTCTGACTCTCATCTATTCTCAAACCTTAAAAAATTTGTGGCTGGAAAACGTTTTGGTTCAAATGAAGTGGTGATAGGAGCGGTAAATGGATATTTTAAAGGCCCTCCAGAGTCGCTCTTCAGGGACGGAATCCAGTTATTGGAGAAACGTTGCACAAAGTATACTGAACTAAAGGGAGACTACACTGAGAAATAAATGCATTTTTAAAATAAAACAAAAACTCATTTTCACTACTACGCTGGGAACCTTTTATTTTTGCCCACGTATTTATTGCCGTTATTAATTACAGTATTAATTCCAATATTATGTATTATTTGCAGTAATTATTTTATTGATTTGTTTGAACTTATTTAAAATCTAAGAAAATAATCTCTGCTAAAACACACTTCTTTGCCTTATTTTTTTCTCCTCATTATTTATAAGTAGCTGAAGTATATGTTATTTCAAAATAGGCTCTATGCATGGAAGAGCTACATATTGCTCACTCGTTGTTATAACTGGAAAAATAGTTCAGTTATAAGAAATAGCTTTAAATACGTGTACTAAATATATGATGTTAAAAGAAATTCATTCCAGAATTTTTCCAGAAAATAGCAAAAACGAACAAAAATCATTTAATAAGGTCGCACTTCTGGTTGAGACATATTTTGATTGAAACTTGGTGTCCGAAACTCTTCTTGATAGACGAAATAATTAAGTTTGAGAAAGTATGAGGAGGAATGCAAGTAGTTTCTCTTAAAGCAGTGGGAGAAATATTTGTATTTACTTTAGGAATTAATATTTTAAAAAAACACAAATATACAGCTTGCATATTTCAGTATTAATTTGTGAAGAATCAGATAATGTCATCTTGGTTGTTATTATTTGACTGAATCTTCTTGTTTTTTGTTTTTTTTTTGTTCTTGTGTTCTTGGCCTCATTAGGACGTTTCGGTACAAGTAAAGAATTCTTGTCAAACGAAAGGATTAATCACTAATAACAACCTAGATTCCATATTATTTGTTTGGAAGTATGATACTACTTCATAGTTTTGTGCCTCTACTTGGCACACTTTTCTATTTTCGTTTACTATATCTAAACTTCCATCTAGGTTGTTTAAAATTCAAGGACTATATCATGTCCTAAATTCAATATAATATGTACATATGTATTGAAAGATTATTTGAAACACAATTGCTTATTTATCAATTATTGAAATAATGACAAAATACTGAATCTTTATGATCATTAATTAGTAAATGATGAGAAATCATTTTTAATTCATCTTTAATTAAGTGTTTATATCATTATTTAATATCTAAGTAAAGCAATGATTAACTACACATAATTGTGAATTTATTTAAATTAATTATTAAAATACTTCAAATTGACGTTAATTTATTTTTTGTTTAAAAAAAAAATAAGGTGAGATTAATGCGTACTTTTTCTCTTACTGCAATTCCCACTTATTGCAAATTTTTGCCATTTGAAATTTTGTCTGTTTAATTCACCCTAAAGTTTATGAAGTTTGTGGAACCGTACATTTACTAGGTTGTTACCAAAATTTACTGTGCATAAAAACAGTTTTATTTAAAAATAATTTATAAAAAAAAAATGCTTACTCGAATCTTATTCTTCAAAATATAAACCCCCAATTTTCTTGCCACTTTCACAAGTATTTCGTTTTGGTGACTGTCCTTTGAGAAAATGAGCCATAGATCGGAAAAGACCGTAATCATATTGTTAACCTTAGTTTTGAGAATTTTATAAACACTTGTTCAGTATAAAGAGTCAACAGCAAGTCATTAACAAACTCAAAATGCAAAACAGCTTCAGAGTTCCACCAAACACCGCAAGCATGACTTGTTCTCAAACCGATTTTGGCTAACCATTGGTTGGAATATACGGCCTTGCGGTATCCATTGCTTAGCTTGTATGGATTTTTCAAAAAAAATATCCACTTTTTATTACTTGATTCTTTTCCAAAACCGGCCATCTTTTTAGATTTTGGAACAATATTTCGCACAAATCGACACGCTGTTTGATATGCACTTGACAATTCATGAGGATACACCTGATCTGGATCTTAATAAATTCCGGAAATCCAGTTTTCTGAAATGGTGGCTTACCGTGACGTTTGAAGTCTCTCTGCTATTATGATAAATAACATCGAGGAATCACATACTCCGAGTAATTGCTCAACATTGGCAACCGAAAGACGACCATATCTTGGGTCATCTTGAAAGCTGATGTCCCCATTTTTGAAACGTTCAAACCAAAACGCTGCCAAATTCGGTGCACCTCACTCTCTCCTTTCACTGAAAAAATTTCTATCTATCTGCCTTAAAACCAACAAAGTATAATCCACACCAACTGTATTTATACTTAACGCCAAACTAAACGTTAGTAAAACTTCTCAGGTTTTAAATCTCATAGTAATTGTTACAAGAGAAAGACGTATGAGTATTGCGTAGATCTTTTACTTTCTCTTATCTTACGTTACTATCGAAACAAATTTACGAAATTTAACTTTTTACCGGAAATAACTTTTTTGAGGTTTCTTTTTCATGAAAAAATGTTATTATAGTTAATTCTTTGTGCGTGTGAAAAAAAAAAAAATCAAAAGGTGAAAAATATAGGAAGCTCAAAGTTGATGTTCCATGTAGATATCAGCAAAGCTCATGCATATCGTGTAATTGAGTGTAAAAAAAAAAGTGACTATTTTTCTAACTAAAGAAGTTCCATGGACTTTGAAAACCATCCACATATTAGTTGTATCGTGGTCGAATAATTTCCCTATCAAACTTAATTTGAGAAAAAAATCGATATGCGTTATCTGGAATTAGGAAGGGAGTATATTTTTTATTTTTGTAGAAGGGGCCCACCGCCCTGCGACTTTGTCATGCCCCTGGCTGGCCATCCCCACCCCCCGCCTACACACCAGTTTAAGATTCCTTAGGAATCACAATATTCTGAAAGGCTCCTAGAGAGAATATATTTTTCTCAGCTTGTTGGTAACTACCCAGGCTCCTAAATCTTTTCTATGTGATAGCCTCGCAGTCCGTCCTTCAACGGCCATATGTCCTGGCCCCCCAAAAAGGGTGACTTTATTCCTCCTACTCAGGCCATTGAGTTTGCCTAAGCATTCCAAAACCAACTTATAGCTGATAACGTAAGAGCTTAGCGCTGTAATGGCTAAGCCATTCATCATCGTTCCCAGTGAATTCCTCTACCTTTACTGCCAACAATAGATAGAATGTACTCAAAAAAGACACAGCCTTATCCAGCTTTGGTCAATTGAAACCATGTTTTGTTCCAGTACGCTCGGCCACACACACTATGTTTGACTAAAGAAAAAATTGATAGAACTTGATGGCATTGAACTTCTTTTACACCCAACCCCAGTCCAGACTTAGTTCCATCCGACTACCATTTTTTTTTATTATTATTCACTTTCTTTGCAGAGAATATTTAATAACTTTACCGAAGTTGAAACTGGGGTGCAGGAGTTTTTTTTCCAATTCCAAACCTAAAAATGGTATCAGTGAGGGATCCAACAAGTCTGAAAATGTTTTGAAAATTAATAAAACAATTGATTTTTTTTTTTTTTTTTTTTTAAAACGGACGTTTTATATTACATGCACTAATTTTTGTCAAAATATCAATCCACCGCAAATATAATTTTCATTTTTGTTGGGTTTGTTTCAAAACCTTTCCAACAACTACTTTCTTAAAACAATTTATTCTTTATATTATTTTTACTGAATTTTTTTTTTGGAGAGATTTTGGGAGCAGTTACACATTAGGTTTACCCCTACTAATGTGTCTGTTCAACACAATCTGCGATTTCACTATTTAATGGCAGACGTTAGTTAAAGTTCAATATTTGAAAAAGAAAAATTGTCATTTAGTATTGTAGAAATTGCAAAAATAAAGTCATGTACATATTTAACATAAGATTGTTAATTGTTTCATATTTAATTATATTCATTTATCTTCATTTATTAATGGTGGAATATGTTTCCTGAAGATCTGATATGATCGCAGTACTTGCTATTATACAGGAATAAGGAAAAATATTAAAGGTTTTATAATGTCCGTTCAGTGAAATATAGTTTCATCCTCCCAAATATTAAATACATAACCTTTATGGGGACTTAAATGTTTCTTTATAATTGTGTCAATTATGTTGCTATTAGAGGTCACACCAGATTTGTTCATAATACCATGCTAATACAAATGTTAAATAAAAAGATATTTATTTCCTTGTTTTATATATATAAAATTATTTCAAACATATCTAAATGTTATTATGTTGTATAGAATAAATAGATATATATATAATCAACATATTTATGAAGGTCTTCAAACAACAACCTTACAAAAATAAAAGATCATAAATTGTTATAATTCTGTTGAGGTCAATTTTAAATTTAATAATAATAAAGAAATCTGATTTTTGTTTTTAAATTTTATTTTTAAACATAAGAATTTCTAAATTTACAGTTTTTCTCAAAAAAATTTGTTTCCCTAAAAAAAGAAGAAGTGATAATCAGGGTTGTAATACTGGCATTGAAATAGGCCTGTGGGTTACCATGTAAAAACATTGAACCAGCTTTGTTTTAGTGTGTCAAGGTTCGTCCATAGCATTATATTTAGTCAATATTTTCCAAACTTGCTTCTTAACAGCACTACAATGATAATCTATTTATTATTTATCTTGTAATTATGTATTTATTTAATATATTCTTTAATTAATATGTTTCATTAAGGTATAATAAAATTTTATGTTTATTAATCAACTTATTATAAATAATAATAAATTATAGTTGTAGTTATAGCTCCTAGAAAGGATGACATTGTCAGCCTGTTAAATTCCTGAAATAGCCTACTTATTTTCTGTCTCTCTCTCTCTAAAGTATCTTTGTTAAATATTTTTTTTTTTTTTTTCAGTTGGAGAAATGCTTGAATGTGCAAAGGAGCTAGCCGAGAGAGGCTCACATCTCACTTATGGAGAATTTTACAACTTCGCTTCTCAAATTAAGCGCTCTCATGAAAGAAGGTAACAAACTAAATATGATATTCATGAATAGAAATATGTATATTGTTATACATAATAAAATAATCTAAAGTAAAAATTTTTGTTAGACATATTTTTCTCAAGATACAAATTTGTTTTAAATTATACCAATATATTAGATTAGAAAAAAAAAAACTAATAACAAAACTAAAAAAATAAAAAAAAAAAATCTTTTCATGTTTACTACAGTTCCTCAATCGGTGCACACACATGGTTAAATAAAGACTGTTTACGAATTACGTCATGGTTATAAATAATCAGCAGTCATTCCAACTTCTCTATTATGTATAACAATAAAATAATTTAAATATCATATTTAAACCATTCAAATTTTTATATCATTAATAAGAAAAAATATTTTTAACAGATATAAGAAAAATAATTAGAACTTCTTGCGATAGTGTCAAATTTTAGAAATTAAGTTTTCAAACCGGAAATATAATATACTTTGATGTCTCCTGAGAACGAAAAATAAATTTTTGAAAGATCTGTGTGTTGCGCGAGTCTCTCTTTCTCACTCGCACCATATATCTCTCACTCTCTGTATCGTCTGTGTGTGTGTGTGTGTGAGAGAGAGACAGATTACAATATTTTAAAAAAGAAAATCGCAAGAACATTAAATCTAACATTCCATATTGTAGATATCTAGGGGATCCGAACTGAAAGATTCAATTCAAAATCCGTCAGTGGAAGTGCGACTTTAATGTTTTTGCTTGTTTTCTTCAGTTTTTCGTATTTTCTTGGAAAAGGTTCCAACGGATTTCTTTAAACTTCGAAAGCTTCGTCCATAGCATTATATTTCGTCCATATCACTTTTATTTGATTTTCCATGATAATTAATTTTAGGCAGTTTCTGTCTTGTTTAACTTTTTCCTGTTATGTGTACTATTTTTATATAATGTACGGTTCAATTATCTATATTGTATTGTAAACCATTTATGCGTTGCTGAAATTCCGATTGAGTAATTGGTTACAACGTTAGATATGCGATTTTTCCAATTTTTTTTTTCTTTTTAACTCTTCGCAGTTTTTAGAAAACAGCTCAAGATTTTGTATATTGATTCTGTTACTTTTATAACGAAAAAGTTTTCGGGGAGTAGCGAAGTTAGGGAATCACTCTAAACAGCATTTTCAATGAAATGTACGGTTGCCAGTGAAATATAGCAAATATGTTTTCTTACAATTTAGAATTGTTCAGGATTGGCCCTTTTAAAGAATCAAATTTCCATGTTTTTTAATTATTATTATTATTATTATTATTATTAATTAAACAGTTTCCTTAAAGAATTTGAAGATAAATATAGAACCCAATTGTCGTGTCTGTTTATATTTACATTGTAACTAAGATAGATAATAGACGAAAATATTATTATTAACATTGTTTTGGTTTTATCTATAGGAATTCCAAACAGATAGGTCGAGCTTGTGATAGAAATGGTCAGGAAAAGAAAAGAAGACCCAGGAAAATGTCAAGTATGTATAACTTTTTAAATGGACATAAAAATGGTGGTTTTATCTCCACTTTTATTCTCCGATTTAAAATGGTGTATTTCGCTTGATAATGTTGCTTTAAATTGATTTATAGAACTACTGTTCTTTGCTGAAATGCTCCTAGCTACAACTATGCAATCATTTCGATGGAATTTTGCCACTGTCTAGTTATTAATTTTATATATAATAATTGAACAGCAAAGCTGGGGTCATGAAGCTATTCGCTTGGTGCCTAATATAAAATCGGAATTCTGTTATACTTTCCAACATTCCAGTGGTTTTGTATTAAAACAAACTTGTGGCCTTTTAGATTAAATGCAATTCAGTAAGTACACTTAGTGTGAAATCAGGCAGATGTACTTCAGTGGGCCCACATAATTTGTGGATTAAGATGTGCAACAAATACATTTCCATATTTTGGATGTAGCATATGAAAATGTCTGTTTTTGTTATAGATCATAGTATATTGCTTTCCAGGGAAAAGGGTGTCATTTAAAACCCTATGAACTTTTCACCTTTTCCCTGGAAACCACACATACAATAATTTCTTTGCTTATTATAGAAGCAAAATTCGAATAAAATTCCGAAACTCATGCAAGTTCTAAAAATAGCATTTTTGCTTTATCATCATTGTGAAATGTTCAAAGCGCATAACAAATGATAGATTGTTGAAGACAAATCTTGAAACGGAGGTTAAGAGTAAAAGATTTTACCGTTCTGTTTTTTGAATAGTAAGAAGAGAGGAACATGGTTCTAGCATCCTCATACCATTCTAGGGTCCTTTGCTGAATGGATGTTTCTGAGCAACTTTATAATAAATTTAGTCAAGTTCTCACGATTAGATAGTAGAATTACCTCGCAGTAAGAAGGAATACTACCGGACAATTCCACATACAGTCGAGCAATAGGTTTGGTTTGGGTGTCTGAACAGTTGCTTCATCAAGTCGGTTGTCATACCTGATCCAATTTTCGTGCCAAAGTTATGACGCAGTATAAAAAAAAGAAGATTACATCTTTCATTGACAGATTTCATAACGCCTGTATTTTGATTCTCTGAATAGAGATCATTTGTCCGCTTTTTTAACTTGCCGATAGTCTCTAGACGCCTTGAAACTGTTTAAGCACCAATATACTCGCATGAGAGTTCTCTGGCCGTTGATAAGTATCCGCTTCAGTCATATCTTTCAGCTGGCTTACAGATTTCTTAGAACAAATTCCGTGATAGTGAGATATGCTGATATTGTTGCATTTGCAAAGGCTAGTAAAGCCGCTCTGATCATTGAGGCGACCGTGAGGTTCGAAAACAATGACGACAAGAAGGCTGAAAAGTACACAAGGAGAGGCAAGAAATGTATGAAAAATGCATTATCATATACAAAGAGAAATGCTTTCTAAAGTTTGACGAAAGGATATTCTCCTTACGTGGCCTGTAATTTAGTGCCAGGGGAGCAGTGCCCAAACTCATGTAAACTTTGTTTGACGAGGTGGGAACCGACCTGAAAAGCTTACTATTACAGAATCTGTAATTATTGCTTAATTAAGTATATAAAGATCATATATACGGAGAATAAATTATCATATATACAGAATATATATATCATAATAAATTATAAATAAATACTTTAAAGTAGCTATAGATAAAATTTAATAAGACGACTCTAAACAACTACTTTTTTTATATGTATTTTATAATTTATATACATATCAGATTATATAATTGATTTGTCTAAAAATTACCTAAGGGGTGATTGTTTTGCTGTGTGTCATAGCAACTCAAATTACTTGAACGGCCCCACTGTTGTTTGTAATTTATTGTTTACAATAAGGTGTTTTTCTCTCAGTCACCAGAGAAGAAAATAATTTTTATTTTGTTTGTCTTTTTTAATTATATCTTACTAACATAAAATCTTATTACCACAAATAGCAGACCATTTGCAGATGTTATCTTTTCAGAACAAAAATTGTTATTAGTGGAACTTGATATTCAAATAATATGTTTATTTGTTGATAATATATCAAAATATTTGTTTTAAAAATAATGTCATCATCATCATCCCTTCTATCACAATCCATTACTGTCTGTCTCGAGCAGCTGCCCACCAGTTTCGAATGCCCATAGTTCTGAAAGTCTAGCCGCCATAATTTCGGCCTTCCTTCCTCCTTCCGGCTGGTTCGATACTGAATAATTCTTCAGGACTGGATTCTCATGCATCCATAAGACATGCCCTGCCCACCTGGATATAGTTTATTACTTCTTCTTTCCACCTTATGATATCAGGCAACCTCTTCACAGTTTTTGGTCCATTTTTATTTTAAGAATTCGGCTTGTAGACCATTGTTCTTTAATTGCATGATGGCATCAGTACATCTTCATCATCTGGGGGCATAATATAATAAGTGAGGGATCATTTCTAGAACTCATTGCATTAATACTTCGGTACTGCAAGCATGTTTTCAACGGGTGTTATCAGTTTTTGCAAATTAGTCTATAAATTCATTGAAGTTCACAGCTAATTTATTAAAATAACAACCCTCTAAATTCTTTTGGATAAACTCCTATAAAATTATAATATTAACTAACAAATAGTAAATCTGGAGAGAATTATATCGAAATTTGGAAGCGAAAGGAACATTTTAATTTAGATATAATCTGTTGAAATTGAAAGCGTTTAAAGTACACAGCCATATTACACTTTCCTTAAAATACAAAACCATTGATCCTTACTGTTTTAAATAAGCATTAAAAAAAAGAAAGAAGGAAAATCAACTTTAGTGAGTAATAGCGTATTTATTAGAAAATTACAAAAAAACAAATTCAAATGAAATTTGCTATTATCTCTAGCTTTTGTTTATAAGGTTAATCCTAATTTTTTGTTGTTGAGATATTATCAATATAATGTACTTTCTTTATTTGCATTTTAACATATCGCCTAAAATATTTCTACATAAGTGATAATACAGACTTTTAGAATAACTATGCTAGTCAAAATAAACTTCATTTATATTCGTTTGTGAACTTCGATGCTTAAAGATATATAATTTTAACCCTCACGCGTTGGTTTAGTGTCTAGTGCACTTGCCTTTGTGCGTGTGGTCTAAAACAGTGTTGACTTCATCTGCTTCTGAGCGTCGTGAGAAAAGTTAGAAGCCACAGTTAGCGAACCTTGGTAGCGAAGGCCAAACTAAACGGCGAGAACCGTGGGTACTCACGCGTTTGTTATACTATCCTCCTCCACATATTATAAAAGTCGCTGTTTGGCAAGCCTTAGACCCTTTGGCAGCATGGGCTGCTGTGCCAAAGGTTTTCTTTCTTTTATAAAAGAAAAAATTATATTTTGCATGGTTGAATACTTCATTTTTCAATTTAAAAAAAAAAATGATTATTGATAGACTTAATTTCCGAGAAGAAATAAATATCCATCATAAATGTTTGTCTGTAGAATGTAATGTGACTCATGATGTCTTCCTGGGAGGTTCTTGCAATCCAACTACCTGGCGGCAGGATGTAGCAATACCTCTACTTGAATCCTTAGGAATCACATATTATAATCCTGTAAGTAAGTCTGACTTCATATCTAGGAATGTGTTCATATCTAAGCAAACCGAAATTTATTTTTCATTGACAAAGCAGGTGATATTTATCTAATAAAAGAATTTATAAAATTAGAATTACGTGTTGAAAATGAAGTTCATTTGATTTTATTTAATTAATAACAAATGGTTATGTAACATAATATTTACTTTTTCAGCAAGTGTCAGAATGGAGTGCAGATTTGGTAACTGTGGAACATAATGCAAAAGAAAGTGCTTGCATTCTCTTCTATGTCTTAGATAGAAGGACTCGTAATGTTGTTGGTATAGTTGAAGCTGCTAACTTTGCTGGTGCTCATAGAAATTTGGTCTTAGTAATGGATTCATACCAAGAACAAGAGCCTATTGCTGGTGAAACTATATCTCACACGTCAGTAAATAAATGTACATATTTATAAATAGTTTTCACTTTATATAGTTATATTTTCTAATACTTAACTATCATTATCAGTTATTTACTTCTCAGAGTTTAAAGAATATGATTGAAATAAGTTCTAGACCTAAGCAGCTACCGACAATAATAAAAATATAAATGGTCGATGGTTTTATTTGTATTTCTGACTAAATAGTTTTAAATATTGAGAAACACTTAACATAAGGTCCTAAATATTAATAACAAAGAATCATAAAAAATACTAATTAATGAGCTTTGAAAAAGACAAAAATTTGTAACAATATATTACGGACGAGAGACTCATTATCAAATTACCTGAATTATTTATTTTTAATCATTTATTCAGAGGCAATAACATCTGCAAATATTAATTTGAAAAGAATTGCTTTCCACAAATAAGTTTTGAAATCAATTTTCTTATCCTTCAAGATTTTCCATACGTTTATACATACATCATCCTACCTACTGTCATGCGTTAAGAAGACTGGTAAAAAGCTCGTAATAGCGCCAGATACCAGACACTTCACGTACTTGAAGGGATAATTATAGAATTATGTAATTTTTATTAAGTATGTGATGAAATATTTGTTCTTTTAAAATTCATTTACAAATCATTGTTTTTCCAACCTCATTATTAGGCAATATACAATAACAATAATAACTCCTTGCATTTTTATCGTTGGTGAAAATTGACAAAGCTAGTTAGAGCGCTTTCTTATCTTTGGTGCAATTTCCTGGAGACTCCAAGTTCTTGTGAATAAAGAGGAACTGAGCAATAGATTTTGGTTGTAAATTTCAGAAACATAGGAATGTTAGGTACTGCGACATGCTAAGCAACTAACCAACCCCTATTAAATCACGTCTGGCAGGCTCTGTTTCTTTATGGGCGTTGTGCTATGCGAGGTTATCGCTCGGTCACAAAAAACTTTTTTAAAATATTCACCGACGTTTCGGCAAATTTAATGCCTTTTTCAGAGTCTGTACAAAGGTTGCAAAGCAAATAAAGTACACACAACAATATAAAAAAATAATAAACTACATATATAAAAAAATTAAATAAATCAAAAGTATTATATATAGCAAATTGAAATTTATTTCGAACTACTGTTATCATTGCAGAAAAATTCAGAATTAAACTACATCTCAACTATTAAAATTTAAAAAATGTGCGGTATATAAAAGTGTAAAATATGAAAATCTAACGTAGGAAGTATACTTATAAAAATTTTGCTTTTTGAATTTCCTAAAACTATAGTTTAACTTGGGATATACCATCACCAAGTGTTAAGGAATTAGGGTGTGTCGAGGATTATAAAGGGCTAGGAGAACGGATGGGAAAATCGTGTCTTATTGTGTATGTTGTTTAGGAGATTCAAGGAGAATGTTATAAATGAGGGATAGATTGTTGGTATCGGTTCTAAAATTGATAGCTGATTTATCTTTTTTAATATATATCATTTCCAATATTTTTTTTTTTTACCATTATTGTAATGGATAATTATCCATTATTATGATTATTATTACATTATTACAATTATTATAATAATGAATAGTAAATCCTTTGTAAAGACCCTGAGAAGGCAATAAATTTGCCGAAACATTCGGTGAAAATTTGAAAAAAGAGTTGTTTTTTTGTGACCGAACCTGAATATCCATTTTACAGCGGCCGTATCGAACATCAAAACAGTGTATGATTATTTTTTGTTACGGACTAAACTTTAAAATCAAAGATGACGGGCAATTTCAATTTAAAGCTTGCCAATATCTTAAAATAAAGCCAGAAGAAAAGTTAACTTAGAAAATAATTCGAAATTTAATTTTTGTTATAAAAAATTATCTAGATCAGCAGTAGAGATCCGAGGGACTTGCGGTGCCTACGAATCATATTTAATTAAGGTACCCGCCATTAAAATTGAAATAATAGATTATGTGCCTGATTATGACAAATTGGCTAATGGATCTACAAAATTATGTGCATTTTTGGTTTGTTTTTTTAGTAATTTTGTATGTGAATGAGCGTATATTTTAATAAATTGATTTAAATCTCTTTTGAATTAATGAATATGTTTTACTTAACCTTACTCATACTGCAAAATTAAGATAAAGTGTTCTTTTCATAAGCAAGCCACTAGGAGTTTTTGCCAAAGTAATAAAAAGATTGCCGACTTCTGATCTAGATAAAACAAATTGTAATGTTTGTTTAACGAAGGTTTCATATACTTTTAAAATTAAAGTTAATAAACAAATTAAGAATAGATATTTCACAATTTGGTCGAGATTTTTCCTGGTAGAATTCACAGTTATAGAGACCAGAATGTTTGCTTATTTTATTTAAGTCATTCTTATATTTTTACAGGTAAGCCATAAGCAGTTATGTAAATCTAGTCATTATTGCATATAAATTTTAATTTGGTTTATAAAATTTTTAAAATTACAATAATTAGTAATTAACAGTTGTCTAATAATTACAGAGAATTTGAGGAGTTGTGCAGTGGTTTAGCTACGTTAAAGGATTTAGTTGAACGTCAAGGCATTCCTGTGTTTGGTAGCATTAAAACAGCTATTAATTGGACCGCAGAGGTATTTATAAACTATAAATATTTATTTATTTATAAATATTTATAAACATAAATACAAATTTTGTCTAGATCAGTGCTTCTTAAACTTTTTGGTAACTTATTCTAAACTAATTTATGTTAAACTCATTCTAAACTTCTGTTTAATTTCAATATAATAATATATTTAATAAAATAATTAAAAAATAAACAAACATTAAACTAAATCAAATTAAGCTTAATATCAGAAATGATCTTAGGGAATTTAAATATTTATTTTGCTTAAGCAAAGATTACTCTAGTGATTACTCTGGTTATGACACCTAATGCAAATCTTATATCTTGGCTCGGCAAAATGCTAAGAAAAAGTTCTTCTTTTTATGTCGGAATTCAAATTTTATGGCTGGATGAAATCAAAGATGAGCAGAAAACCTACTTGAATCATTAAACTGCGAGGTCTGTTGTTTGATTTATTAACGCAGCATTAGGCAAACAGAGTCAATCTATCCGCACGATCGGCAAATACGTTATTGTATTTTGCATCAAGCAAGGTTAAGTTATAAATAAAGTTGAATTAAACAATTGAGTAATAAGTTTTTCGCAATTGTAGCGAAATTTCATGATAGTGTTTATAATATACTATTATTTTAACAAAAATCTTGCTTAGGGTAAGTGAGCTGACTTTTGAGGTCATAACAGAAATGTGATGTTTCTAGTACATGTACAATTATAGGATTTAACCAAAAATTTTAGCCAAATGCAATACTCTCAAAAAGAAGGCAAACTGTATCAATGTATGAAGGGTTTATTATTTACTTTTTTTTTTCGTTATGAGAGTAGTGTTCTTTCGTTACTGACAACATTGCCCATCATCGGACGGTGCTGTAGAGGTGCTCCCGACAAGAAAATCTAAGGGTAGCTTGCTGGACTCGAACCCGAGACTTGTTGCGTCCAAGTCCGGTGCGCCACCACTGAGTAATCCCTTCCCTATATTCTTATTTTTTTCAGGGCTGCTTATCGACCAACTACCAAAAGGGGACGGGAAACATGCTTTTCTATTAACATTCTACAAATTAGTATACATTAGCGGTAATACGCGGGATTCGAAGTGGGGACTCCCAGTTACAATGCCATGCTCATGACCATTTTATCAAGCCCGTTATTTATTATTATTATGATTAGGATTTTTGAGCAACACCCTGTAGTCACTTTGCGTTATTTCCAAATAATTAAGCATCCTATTTCTATCAGAGGTAAAAATTTTATTTTCCGTGCTAGCCTGCTTCTATTGATGATCAGGTTTCGGACGTTCTCACATTGTCAGGATGTTTTTGTCAAAACAGTGTGATAAGAAAGACTTGCACAGAGCAAATTCAGTTAATACACTGAATTTGGGTGTATTAACTGAATTAGCTCCGTGAAAGTCCATGTTATCACACTGTTTTGACAAACACTTCCTGATGGGCGAACGCCCGAAACCGCTCGATGACCACCAAAAGAAGCAGGCTAGCACGGAAAATATCTCTGATGCTTTCCAGCTCTGCGGAACCAACCACAACATCCTATTTTTATCTGTGTACTAATTTAATATTGTTCATTATCTTTTTTTTATCTGTTTTTGAAGTGCCAATAATTATTATTAGGTAGCATGCATATTTCTGATATTCCTGACCGGTTTCAGATTTTCATCCATCGTCAGAAAAGCTGGTCAGGAATATCAGAAATGTGCATGCTACGACGGATCAATTACCAGACGTTATCTAGAATTGCGGACCCATCCACTTATGCAATTATTATTTACCTTCAGAAGTAGTGATTTTATTTTTCTATTAGGTGAAAACAAAATTATGTCGACTTCATCCGAAACGTCATGCCAGGATTACTGCCATTTCATTTCAAAGGCAGAAAAAGTGCCTTTGGGTGCAAGACCACCAGTTTGGCTTCATTTTGATGAATTCCGTTCCAGCATGATTTGTGTCAGGAAGAGAACTTAATTCAGTATTCGGGAGAAACTGGTTATGAAGAGGAGTGACTTGGCTATCTGATTCCTCCTGCATCAGAGATAAACAAACAGCTATCATACCGAGAGGCTCTCAGTGAGATAAAAAAAAAAGATGATATTGATCATGCTTGTGAAGAATCAATCCTAATAAAGCAGGAATGCACATCAATTAGTTGTAGACTCTTATTTTGTCTGTTAAAGAAGAAATTGTGCTCTAGTGCGCTCCAGCAGTATGTCAGAGACGTCCTTTCCAATTGAAAAGGGAACAGATAGTGGGCTGACTATAGGAGGTAGCAGGCCTTAATAAGAAAGAGATGAGACTTTGTAACCAATTGTCACGAGTTTTATAAGCGCGACGTTCGGTAGTATATAAGAGCAAATTATTTATTAATTTTTAAAAGAGAAATCGTACTTTTGAAAACTTAATTAAAGTCTTCTGTTTATGTTGATGATTTTATCGTTATGAACATGTCCCTGTCCAAAATTTCATTGATTAATAAGTACCTTAAAAAAAAAAAAACACGAAAGAATTATGATAACGCTCGAGAAACGACAAATTAGAAAATCTGATATACAAATGCGGAATAAGGAGAAGTGTATGGTAAGATGTTTTAAATTGGTCACGGTTATAAGACTATATTGAATAGGTTATATTGTTTCTCAGGTGGCCAAGATTCTAGTTTAAGAATCACTGATCTAGACTATCTCTGCAGAATGTTTATTACAATTAGATCATAACATATTTTACAGTTATTGAATCAGAAACCCAAAATGTTTGGAACAATTAATGCTTTACAAAAGGTTAATCTCTCAGACAGTGAAAAAAGGCAGTGAGTATTTTTTTTATAAATCTATTAATCTCTAAGATTTTGTTTTTTGTGATTGTGTTTTTCACGTTGGATGTAATTTAATAATTATGTTTACAAAAACAATTAATTTTAGGAAGTTGAAAGAAATTTTTGAATTATTAGATAAAAATGGAGAAGGAGAAATTAACCTCGCAGATGTAAGGTTTTAATGTTTCAACTGCTTTATATATATATATATATTTATATAATGTTGGTATACTGTTTATATAATATAAAAAAAAAAATTGAATAATCTGTTATATTTTTATGTTGCAGGTTTACCTCGCTTATCATATAGTAACTAAGAAAAAGTCAGCGATAGATCTGCATAATATTATGAAGCATAATGAGTTGGAAAAAGGTAAAATATTTTTTTAAATCCAGTTTTCACTGCAATTAAAGAAATAAATAAAATAAACAGTGATATTTTTTTTTCAGAAATCAGTTCTGATTGTAACAAGATAAATTTTGAACAGTTTTGTGGAATGATGAAGGACCTAAAACAACAAAACGGAACTACAGAAAGTGAGCACCATTTTTCACGATTCTATAGAATATTTCGACCACTCTGCTCTTTCCTAGGTACTAACAACCTTGCATTTGCATCAAGGTATATTGTTTATTTTTTCCTTTCTACTGTTTTGCGTATAAAAAAATTTTGTCACTAGATATGTATCATGAAATATTTAAATTAGTAAGATTAATTAAATTTTCTGAAAACCTTGATGCAATTGAATACTAATATTATTATTATTATTATGATTTCGTTTATTCGTCATTATAATAAATCTTAATTTTTGAATATATTCTTTCAAACCAGTCGACATTCCCCACAAATGACACACATTTTCCCTTATTATTTGCTTTTAATGTTTCTTTTTTATTTATTTATGCCTGCCTATGCACAATTAGCTATTTGGTGTCGCGTATCCCAGTAAAAAATGGATTCCTGCTTTATCGATAGTAGTGTCAAGTGGCTTTTTGTTATAACATTAGCGAGTGCGTTGCATGAATAAAGATTTCAAGTGGCACAAGTGACAGTTAGTAATGGCTCCTTTACGCAGAAATGTAAACCGCTGAATAACAGCCCCGCACAGGTTGATATTTAGGGATGGGAACATGACTTCTTATACTGCAATGGTATATCGAATGTAGTTGAAGGTATCTAGTAAACTATGTGCTTAATTCACATGGAGCCTTATTTAATTTACAGAAGTAAGTAAGTAAAAGGAGTTTTGCTTTATCTTTCCTTGGAACCCCCATGGCGTTTGGCTTCTTACGGCAAAAGTGGCTAATCTTAAGCCCAGGCCGCTCTCTTCTTCATGAGAGACTGAGAAGACCAAGCCCGGGAACACAGTACAATACACTTCAACTTTGCGGTCCGCGCGATGGCTTAGCAACTGCTTCATAGCCTCTGCAAAGGCCTTTTCCATTAAACTTGGAGCATGAAGCCCTATTTCAACCGTAACTGAGACAGCTATCAAATTCTGCTCTAGGGATCTCGTTTCCTAGAGTAAAGATCCGTAGTTTAGACATGTCATTTTCCAATGCCCTTCATAAAAAGATAGAACAGCTACCGTACTATCAATCAGATTGTGATGACAGGTTTATGCTGCATTATTAAAAACAATGAAAAAAATATGTGCTATATAATCATACTTGCTCTAATTCCATGAGCAAATTTAAAATTAATTGAAATCACATTTTTGTAGACTAAATTTTTGTTATATCCAGGTATTTATCTGTAGATTATTAAAAAAAAATATATTTATATTTATAAAATCAATGTATATTCATTTTTCAATTTTTTACTTTCTCTTATTTATTCTACAATGTGGTAGTGTAATTGAACAAATTGAAATTGTCACCGTTAGGTTTAAGGCACAACGGGAATTAGGTGCCATTTTCTTAATTACACAGCTCACAGCTGCCAAGCGCTCAAGATTTTTAGAGGGACTTAATATTGTAATTTATTTTTTATAATAGTGTTGACAGTTTAATATTAATTGTAATCAGGAACAGCACAATGATATCCGTGTAATTTCGTTGTTGAAATAAGTTTCAAGTAATAATTAAATCATCATAAGCTGCACTAATTCATTTTAATGTTGAAAACTAATTTATACATTTAATTAAATACTTCCTGTTACTACGAGTAAGAGAAAATAAAAAGATCAGGTGTCAGTCTGTGTAGAATTTAATTCTGTAAATCATAATATTATTCTAATATTAATTGGTATGCCGGCATATTTGTTCCTAAACTTTGTTGTGTTGTAGATTTAAAAGTTTTTATATCTTTACACGATAAGGTGAATCTGTCAAATTGGAAAAAAAGTTGACGCTTTGCCAACAGATATTTAGGTGCGGACAATTGTGTTACATGCTTCAATAAAGAAATCATTGAGAGCTATTTGTATTGTGCTCGATTACAATTATGTATAATTTGAATCGGGCGATTGTATTGCTGATCTTATACCGTAACCAAGTAAATTGTAATTTCGTCAATATTATTATGTTTAAAGTGAATAATTTTTTGATACACCTGGTGCAAAATGGTTTGATCATATTGTTATACGTAAATCCCAATTTCTGCTGTTTAATTTAATTTAATTTTTTTTTAGGATTTGTTAGTTGTTGCAATCCAGGGATTACATCTAATCAAGAACATTTACATTCTTCTAGTTTCGATATATATATTGGTGGTTCTTGTTTTGATTTAGAATGGAAGGGAACAATTGCTGATCCAATTCTCAAGTAAATAAGTATTGCTTGTAATTTATTAAGAGCTACTATTTTAATTAATAGGAAATTGTCGAAATCATATGTAAATTTAATTTTTAGGAAAAGTGGTCTTAAGTATGTAATGGCAGAATGCGATTTATTAAAAAATAGTAGAGCAGCTCCAAAAGAGGCAGATATTATGGAAAATAGTTCTGTACTGCTTTTTATTATAACCTCCAACACTCGAGGATTGGAAACAATGGCATTAGTAAGTTGAAAATTATTCATTATATTTTTATAGTAATCTCAACTGCAAACTAACTCTTTGGTGTCGTATAATAATAGGCTTAAAAGGTGAAAAAAAAAGAAGACCAGCGGATTAAATGTTTTGGCGATATTCTTTCTGTTAGAATTCTTACATTCTCAATGAGAATCAAATACCAAAATTGTGCCTGATTTTCTTTCTGACAGTTCAATTTCTGAACAGTTTGTACAGTTGTGAAACGGTAGGTTTCCGGCTTGACAATCCAAGCAATTGAAAAATTGTGTTTAGGTTTGCAAAGTTGGAAAGCATCAAAGTTATTTTCCGTGATAGCCGGCTTCATTTTGTGGTCATCTCCAGGCTATCACTGAAAATTGAAAAATCTCCAGTTTCTACTCTTCTTCAGAGAATATACAAATTCTTACTGAAGAAACTATGTGATGACTCTTGTGATTACTTTTGTAGATCTAAGTACAAGTTCTTAACTTAAAGAAAGATGAACATATGAAATGAGAAAATCACACAATTTGTTAAAAAGTGTAACTTCTGTTTGCTGAGTTCCTTTCTCCTCGTAGGTAGAATTTTGAAAAATATTCAAAAGTTTTAATCACAAAAGGCGTGAAGGAAGTTTCACAGTTAACTAAAGGTCAGACCATAGAAACAATATAGACTCAATGGAATAAGATCCTCTTAACATTGCAAACTTGTCTATTACGATAATAATCTTAACATACACACCTAACTCGAAACTCTATTCTTTTTTGAAATTGCCAAATACCCTTACATTTAGTTCCGTTTAAATTCATATTATACTAATCCTTGAGCAGGATGTTTATTTTCTAAAACATTTCCCGCAAACCCTCGAAGACGATCCCGGTGACATTAGCCTTATGATCAGCTGTTGACTTGCGCATCAATATCTCACCATCGTTCTTAATTGTCTGTAAATGGCCATCGTTCATAACTATCGAGATATGTCTTTATTATAAATTTCTTTGTAATTATATGATTATAATTGGAGGATTCGGAAACTGACTAGTACCTCTCATAATTTTGGCACAAGCTTACAGTTTCCTTGAATAATAATACAAGATTTTATTGCTCACCAGTAATATTGCTCATAGAGGAATATCATCAGTTGATTTTGCATTAGACTAAGCTGTCTATCATCAATATTAGCAGTAGTTAACTCCATTTTAATAATTATTAAACATGTGACCCGCATATAACTCCAAAACGTATCTCCTAATTTTTTTGCTATATAGGAATTGCTGTACTTCTTTTACTTTTAAGCCTACACCTCTTATGCCTTTTATTTTATTGTATTTTTATTTTATCTTATTCATAATTTTATTACTTATTGACCATGCAGTACATTTGCAAATTGAAAGATAAAAAACGTTTCATTTCCTGAATAAATGTATAAAAATTTATTAGTTAAATAAAAATTGGGCTCACGATTAAGTAATCCTTTTCAATTGTATCTACACAACCTAAACTATGGTCGAAGTGCCTTTTTTCCTGCTTTGTACTGATTTTTATCTTTAATTAACTCCCATCTCTCATTTTGTCAACAATTTTATTTCAATATCATATCAAATTAATATTTTATTTGAATATATTAAGGTGTTGAAATAAATTATAAGCCGTTAACACAATAAAAATATTCTTTTATTAATTTTTGAAGGCGTTCGTTGTGTTGTTTAGACCAAACAGAATTTTTTATTAAATCTAAAGTAATCAAAGGACTTGAAAATGTGCAATATTCTAATGAGGATTTATCAATGTTTACAGATAAAAACGTTCTTTTATATACTTAAAACAATGACAAATTTCAAATCTCCTACATTCAGTTGCTTAGACTACGTCTGAGCCGCCCGTCTGAACCCTTAGTTGCCGCCCTTCCTTTAGAAAATACATAATTCATATCAAAGCTATTTAGACACAATAAGAGAATTAAGAAAAAATAATTTTATTTCTTTTATTTATAAATTGAAATTCAAAATGTTTTTTTCTTGCTTTTTTATTAGCAGTATCATTTATGATACTATCAAAATCTATTTCGTTTGCTAGTTGGTGTTTTACAGACAATAGAGAAAGATTCCTTAATGTAAATAACACATTCTGATCTAATATAATTTTTAATGTTTTAATTTGGAAAAACTCGTTTCGTAACTAGCGACGCTGTCCGCAATTGAGAACCGAGTTAGTCGTGCCGGTTCATATATTAAATGAAAAAGTGATTATTTTTTTTTTTAATGCCAAAAATACCGTCCCGAAAAATGTGCCACCTGGCTACAGTATATTTCTTGTAACTTTTATAATTGTTTACTGCCGGATTTAACTTATTTTCCGGAATAGTGGGTTTATCCCGGCTCATTCCAACGTGATTCTAAGATTACCATTAATCACACTTTTATATTTATGACACTTTTTTGCTAAAATTTTTCTTAATAATTATTTAATTGAAAGCTACAAAACATCATTGAAAATGCTATCATAAGTTTAGAAAAATGTATCTTATTTTGTTTTGTATTTCTGGATAATAAATAATATTAATAATTAATGACTCAGCTTTGCTATATAGCTTACAAAATTCTACTTACTGAACTTGCTTATGTATACTTTATATGTACATAGCAGTGCTCATTTGTTGTAGAATTTCATTGACATTATCAGTATCTTTTTATTAAATCATTCTATTGAAAAATGATTAACCTATTATATTTTCAACATTGTTATTGTAGAAAATTTGGGTGGGTCCGCAATGCTGGATAACATCCGGTATTTTATCCGTCGTAGCTTGCATATTAGTTTTGTTCCTGAACGGTTTCGGATTTTCATCCATCGTCAGAGCAAATTCACCAAGTTCGTGTAGAGAGTTCACTTCAACGAAATGTTTCTTTACACTCACACTTGTTAGTTATATATATGTGGGAAGGTTATAAGGTTATGTTGAACATTTTTACTCGTTTTTAGATGCCTTAGAAATACACCATGCGACCACCAAAATTACTGTTTAGCCTTTGGCGCTTACTGATCGAATAATATAAAAATACATGCGGGTTGAACATTCACAAATAATGTTGCTGTCTGACGTTTTTCGGCCAGATTTCGCGTTCTGCATATTTTTAGTAATAAAATTATCACTTCAGGTTTCTTTTCTTCAGTTATGAAATGCATGTGATATTTAAAAAAAAAACTTTAGACCAATTTTTACCAATCGATATTTAAAATAATCGATTATTTTAAATTTAGGCCTCTTTCTACATTGGTCGTGGAAAGAATGTTGTTCTTTGTATTCAGGAACTCAACGATTCATGCTGCATTTCAAATGAAAAGGTAAATCTACATATTTTCAATTGTTTTTTTTTTGCCAATAATTGAAAATTTGGATCGTATTATATATATTTTTTTAAATAGTTTACGCAGTTAGCAATGAATGATTACAACCGCGGCCGTATCTACCTTAAAGACCTTGCTCGTCGTAAAGGTGTGCCCGTCCTGGAGAATATATCCGATGCCGTCCAATGTGCTGTAGATAGATGTATAGCTCTACCACACACCAGTTCTAGGTAGTCTTTAAATGAAATAAAAATGAAAAAACATCACTTCTGTTGCCTATCTTTCTATTCAAATATTTATATAATTTTATATAATTATTAGGTGAATAACAATGTAAAATATTGATAATTAAAGAAAAAACTCCTAATGGATGAAAATATTGCTGTGAATATATTTATTTTTATTAGATAGGCTTACTACTGTTTTTTTTTTTTTATGTTGTTTATATATAAGATATATAATAAAAGAAACGTTAATTGTTTCATAGCTGCTTTAATGTTCACAGAAACGCAATGTAATCTCATTAAGAACTGTGTCACTGGTTATTATTTTTTTAAAAAAGCTAATATATCATTTTTGTTTAGAATTATATTTCCTCGCATCACATAGGTTCATCAATTATCTAATTCATTTTTTTGTTAACAAAAGAAAGAAGCAATATTTTTCTTAATTTATCTCTTATTATCATAAAAATTATGATCTTTTTGATGAGCTTACTTTTTTTCAGCCAGCTTATTCTTATTTATATTTGTGATTATTTTATTTAGATGAATAATATATTTATTTATTTATTTATACTTATAGGAATGAACTATTGTAATTTTACAATTTGGGCACTTCTCAGAATTTGATTTGGTTCGAGTTAACAATTCAGATGTGTAGGTAACGGAAAATTTTTGTTTCTTTAATAATCACATAGATAGTTTTTACTGAATAATTCTCGGAAAAAGAATGTTTTTAATAAGGGAAGATCTTTATATTTGTAAAACATTAAAAAAAAAAAACTCTTTAAAAGTTGTATCCGAGATTATTGCGAAAAATTGTGGAGTGATAATTTGGATGAACTAACTTTCGTGTTGATCATTTTGTTATATCAAATGAAATAACAGGTTTAACATCCTTTTTTTTTCCTTTTTGGGTTACGCGCTACTCATACACATTCAAGGAACCACAAAAAAAAAAAAAATCAAAATTCATTTTTATAAAACTTGATTACTGGATGCATTCAATTTCGAAAACTTTAAACAGTAACAATAATTCAGTTTTTCAAACAAGATAAAACATGATATAGAAAATGATGCTGATAAATTTTATATTGTCATGAAGTAATATTAATGTAATAGTATATAATGTCATGAATATAAAGTAATACTACATATAAATATGAAGTTATTGAAGTAATGACGAGGTAGCAAAATGACTCTCAAACAATGAATAATTTATATGCATAGACTATGTCGTTACAGAAAAGTCAATTTTGGAAATGATAATTTGTATGCCTTATATAAAATATAATTTAAAGAGTAAAATCAACAATTTAAAAATCATAATGAATGACCCAAGCTTGGGAGTTCCAAGAGAAGAGATTTTCCACTTGTATTTTTTTGTTTTTGTTTTATTTATTGAAAGTTCTCCTGAATTTCAGTTTTCCTTAACTTTATATGTTGGAATAATTTTCTAAACGACGACTGTCTTTCTTTACTTATTAAAAATCAGTCCGACTGGCTGTAAAAAAGTAACTTGTTCAATATTAACTATATTCAAATTGTTAAAAAAAAAAATTAAAAGAAGAAATATTTAGGAGATAACGTTGTAAATAATGCGGATCGACCTCCTAATTCTATTAGCATTTTGTTTGTTGAACAGTAACCAGTTATAGTTAACTTATAACAGTTTGCGATAAAAGAACTTCAAACATCACACTTATAATTATATAACATCACATTATTAATTTTTAAATATCTCATTGTCTTGATACTGTATATAATGCTCGATTGGATATAAATAATGTATTATACCCATAATACAGTATAAATGCAAGCAAAGTTAAATGTTTAAAAAAATGATTGCTTTTTATGTATTTATTTATCTAATTAATATTCTTAATAAGTTTTAGAAGAAAAAAAAAATATTTTTTTACTTATTATAAAATATACCTCGTAACTATTGAGGATTAATTTTTAATTTTTTGAACAAATTTACCCCTTTTTTGTTAAATAATTTATTAATTTTATAATTAGGTGTTCTGTTTAATGAGAATATAAGAAAGTAAGAAAGAAATTAATATGAGAAAATTGGAAAAAAGGGTATTTAGCAAGTTGGTGTGTAGAACTAGATAAGAAGACATCACGTTAGAAAGACCAGATAAAAGTACCTGATATTTCTATTGAGAGATTTGTCTTGGCCAAGAAGTAGTTATTGATAGCGATGCATGGTAGTAGTTTTTTTAATGCACTCACTCAGTTTTTGTACAAAGTAGTGTTTTTCCTCTTCCTTTTTTTGTTTACTACTACTTTAGCAGAATAATTTTTTTTTAGTTTAATTATCTATGTTAACAAGACGCTCCTTAAGTTAAGAATTCAATACTCATAGTTTGTAATTTATAAAATGTAGCAAATATTGTCATTATATTTGTTTAATGGGCAGTATTTCCTTTTTTAATCTTATAAAAAAATGTACATTCAAAACTGAAGTTACTAACGTATGTACTTAAATGTAATTGCATTTAATACCTTTATTAATATAATATATATATTTTAATGAGCAGAGCAGTTTTGTTGCATGGCAGAAATGCTTAGTTTTTATTTTTAGATCTCCTTTTAAAATTATCTAATTGCTTTTGTTTTAAAGCAATGTCTGAAGATTTATTTTATCTTTAAACAAAAACATTTCGTTAGTAACTTAGGCTTATAAAAAAACAAATCACCATAGATACTTTGCAGGGAAAAATGTAAAACACATTGAGTTATTTTTGTCATGCTGCAATAAATAAAGTAATAACTGCCTTTCTTAATCATTAAAAACAGTACCTAACAAAATGATATCGTTAATGTATTTATTTATTATTTAAAAAAAAAAAAGAAGGAGAATATTTCCATTTTTCTTTTACAAGGCGTTTCCCAGATCGCATTATCTTTTCTTTCAGAAATTTTCAAGACATATTAACAACACATTTTTTGAAATAATTGATATTTTTATATTGCAAAAATAAATTGGATTTACTAATAAAATATCTCATCTTATGAATTTGATCCTTATATTTTTACTTTTTTATTTTACTTTAGGGTATAGCTACACCAGTTGGATACATATTTCCACTTCCAAACAAATTAATTACTTATTAATTATGGCCGTTCTTGAACCACTGTTATTCTTTATTTCTATTAGGTATTCCTGAAAAATGTAAATTATTAGACTAAAATTAGTAAGAGCCATAATCTCATAGGAAAGCGAGGTCAGTGATTATGAAAGAAATATCTTTATTGCTCTCTGCAGCTGTATTAAGAATCGATGAATATAGTGTAACATTCAATAGGAAGAATGTATTACTGTGGTTTTTGAACACTGTTAAGTAAGCAAAAGACAACAACCAAGTCACACAGGTTCGAAGTCAAATGTGTTTGATAAGGAAAACAAAGAATTATTGACCCTTATGTTTCTGTATTGTTCTTGTATGCTAGAGGAAGTTCTCTTCACCTGTTCATATGAAAAAAATTCCCAGGTTCATACGAAAACAGTTTCAAGTCCATAAAAAAACAAAAATTGTATTGGAGAAAACCCAGATGCAGTAAATACTTAGGTTTAATAAAGATTACATCAAATCAATATTTTCATCAAATAAGAGGATGACGTCTTATTCTTAATGTGTCACTCTGCTGCTCTTCCTCCATGTGCCTTCAGTGGATTAAGGAATATATAAATATTTTGCACATTCCCGCGCCTATAACAAATTTCTACAAATTTAAGAGTCGGTGAATTAAGACACAATGAGCATACTCGTCCAAATTTCGAATTTCAACCCCTTGGTTTCAAAATTTTTGTTTTAATGTTTTCGTTCTTATAATTTCTCGGAGCACACATTGTGTTGTATATAATTATAAATTCATTTTATATTGTTTGTGTTGTTGAATATAGTTTTAGACCACTATTGATTGAATTTTTATAATACAAGAATAAGAAAATCTTCAGCGATGCTTTTGCGTGATTTTGAACATACTAAAACAAATTTATAATTAAAAAAAATATGGGTGAAACACTCAAAACACACAAAAATCCACGGAGCAGTATTAGAGAAAATCGCGAAAAAGTGGAAAAAAAATCATTCAGTAAAGTGGTAAAGTAAACGCACTTCCGGTCATCCGAGATTTTTCAAACTCGGAATCTCAACAATACATTTAATTCTAATTAACATTATTTAAATGACAGAATTGCATAATAAACTGAAATAGCTGAAATCTAACCCCACCCCTTCCCCAAAAGTGCCCTTAAATGAATTATCCCAGAGAAATGTTTTGTATAAAAGTTTTAGATATTTGTATGTTTAGTTGATATACGACGTTTGAAGAAAATCGCAAAAAAGTAAAAAAATTAACTAGTAAAGTGGTACTTCTGGTTGAGGAATTTTGACAGATAACCTATTGTCCGATGCCATGGTGATACCTAAACGGAATATCAAGTTTGAACACACACAGACCATTTGCTAAAAACCACTTTTTTGGACTCAGGGGACCGAAAAACGGTTATTTCCGGTGAAAACTCGATATCGAAATTTAAGACGATTACAATACTTCCTCTTACTAGGAGTAAGAGAAACTAAAAAGTAGTTAGAGTAATTAATACAAAATCCTGCTTGAAATCAATCCTCTAAGAGGGAAGGGAATAGCTAAGTGGTTAGCGACCTGGATTCCCAAGCGGAGGGCCGAGGACCCGGGTTCGAGTCCAGTGTGCTACCCTAGATTTTTTCTTCCTTGGAGCTTCTACATCTCACTATCCGGTAATGGATAGTGTTGTCTGTAACGAGAGAACACTGTCCACTGCCCGGAGGCCGGCAGTGCACTGAGAAGGCTCCGGGCGCCAATGACCATAGATAGATGTTGACGCGCCCTAAATTTAAAAAAAATCCTCTAAGACTTTATAATTATAATTATTACAATTACTAATGACAAATTTTCTTCTAGCATAAAAATTTTTACTAAACATTTAGTTGATGTTATCATCGCAATAATTGGTGGGAGGTTTATACTTCTTGTTTTTTAAGGCCAAAAGGATTACCTGCATATGTAATAGCCCCAGCAAAACTTGTAACCAAGTTTAAATTAAATCAAATTCATAAATTTCCCAACACCCTTTAAAATCAGTTTCTCTGAAAGAATATTTCAAATAAAAGTACCAGGTTTATATGTATATGTGTTGTTAAGCATTCCAAATATAAAGGAAATGGAGTTTTCCAGAAAATTGCAACTATCACAGAAACCTAGCACGATTAATCGATTTTCTTCAAACTTCGAATCCAAAAATGCATTTAATGGACCTTAATATTATACGTGTGCGACTTTACATTGTACTGAACTATGCAACTTAGAGATATGCTTAACGTTACGCCCTACCGCAGGCCCAGCTTACTCCAAATATAAATTTTGTTAGAAAATTTTACCAATAAAAGTGATAGGCTGTGATAGTATCCGAGAATTTTGTTATACGAAGTTATAAGAAAATCGGGAAATTGAAAAAATCTTCACTAAGGTCGCATTGCAGTTGGTGTATTTTGACTTAAAAGTTGAAACCTTCCTGTCGGATGCGATAGTGTGCTAAATGGCATTTGAAGTTTTAACTTTTTATGAGTTTTGAGAATAATATATGTACATCATTAGCCTTAAAACATTTGTTGTTGTTGTTGTGGTTGGTTCCGCAGAGATGGAAAGCACCAGAGATATTTTCTGTGATAGCCTGCTTCTTTTTGTGGGTATCGACTGGTTCGGGCGTTCGCTCATCAACAGGATTTGTTTTGTTAGCACCTATCACGGAAAATATTTAGGATTTTTTTTTTGTATTTGGGAATCTCAAAACTTATATTCTTGAATACAAATCAATTTCGAAAATTTGTCAGGATTGGTATATTTCTGCTAAGAGCATTAATAAGAGAATTTAATTGAGTGAGACGATTCTTATCCGGAATTGAACGAAAAGTCGAAATGGAATGGCCGTGTGAAAAGGATGAACGAAGATTGATAGCCGAAGAGTTTCGGATACTGCTGTAATGATGATGATGACCCAGAGCGGTATGATGGATATTCGACCTAAAGATAAACTCAAGGCCTCGAGGAGGAAGAATGGGTAAATCGGGTGGAATAGAGGGAAGAAAATGGAGAAAATAAGACAGTAGCCTTAAAAAAAAGAATAAAGAATCCTTCTGAAGGTTTTCCATTTTTCTTTAAATCTATCATTGTTGAATAATAATTTGGCACATATTTACATCATTTATTTATATCAAATCAAATGGAATTTTGCAAGGGAGGCTAAATAGGCTTTCAAGGGAGTGCAGCCTAGGACCAAGAACGCGAGAGACAAATTTAGATTTCTTTCTTGCATTTCAAATTAGAACATTCAGAATTGATCTTGAAATTATATATTCATATTTTATTAAACGGCTAGCTAACCTATGACTATATACTTTTTAACGGATTAATCTAATAAATTTAATTGCGAGTTTTCATTTCAGGATAAAAATTCTCTTGAATTGATAAAATAAATTCGAATACATTCATATTCATAAAGAAAAGAAATTAAAAGACAAGTGTCTAAATTTAATTTGTCTATTAAAGAGAATTTTTCAATAATAAAATGAAGGCATTTAATTTTCCTATCATTTCCATAAGGCGGACCCCCTCTTTATCCAATGTTGCTGGTCTTGAGCTCCAAAAAAAAAAAAAAAATATTTACAATTACTATTATTAAGAATTAGACAAGGTTATTAAATAAAAGAACTATAAGTTCAGTGAAAATGGCGTTCTTTATGGAATAAAAAATAACTTTATTAAATAGTTAGAGCTGTGATTATATATTGTTTTATAAATAATTCAAGTTAGTATAATTAATCAGTGTTACCCTGTAATCTTGGTGTTTGATATTTTCTACAAGAATTTTTTTTCTGTTGGATACACTGATTTATAAAAGCCGCATATGTTTCCTGTTGTTCTGTTTGTTGATCGAAGGTCAGTGGCACGGTCGTAAGTAAATATTTTGAAATGAATAAAGTGATTAAAAATGTAAGTCAATTAATTCTTTTATCCGTTTAGAACTAGTCTTAAAGTTAGTGGGTAGCTTTCCATGCCTAGTTATTTGAAAAAACATGGACAACAAATCATCCTCTATACCCGTTGTGTACAGGGGAGACCCTAATCGACTCCTATACATTATCAAGTTAGTTAAGTTTTATGTACCTTAATTCTTCTTCTCTACATGATAAATTCAGGATTCTTCTAGGTTAGTAATAAATATAGATTGTTTTATGTGGTACAATAGAGCTGTCATTAATCTTTGATAATGTAATCATTGTAGTGATAAAATAGGCTAACCCTGTAATAACAGTGAAATTATTATTTCTTAAATTTGAGATTTATTAGAATTCAGGAAGTGTATTTTCTCATAAACGGACGTTCATTCTTTTCAAATTATGTCATGACCCAAATTTGTGTATAGAGATTCACAAAGAGTCATTAATGACATAAATGTTTCTTTTGTGTCTAATAAGTGCAGTATTTTTTTTTATACGTTTTTTTGCCATATATATTTGTAGTGATTGCATTACCATTTATTATTTGTAGTTTAGGATCAATGTTGCATTAACTAATTTTTTGTAGCATAACAGTGTTATTTTGCTACTATACATGTTTCAGGTAACTCCGTGTAACTCTTATCTAGAGAAAGGAGATAACGACTTGTTGTCATGTAGACTTAACACTGCAAGCAACAATGAAACATAGAAGATGATGGATGAGAGGAACGGGGATTGTTTTGACCACCATGCAGATCTATTTGCTCCTTTAAGTGTATCTGACTCAGAACAAGACTGTTTAAAGGATTTTTTACTGGAGCCATCCCAACCGATTGCTCCTAGGCCAGAGTTGCCACTTGCACCTCAACCGGTCGTGCAGGACCTGCAATGGAATAATGGCCAAATATCATATCCACCATCAGCGTGCAGTGTCGATCCTTATTTAGAAGTACCGGTCAACCACCACAATTCGTACCTGCCAGATTTAGATCAAGTACCTGTTACAAATGGAGAATGTTGGAGTCCGGCTACATTCACTGCCAGTGCCAGTGAAAGAACAGTTAGTAGTGACTGTGTCAGTTCGGAAACTATGTGTTCGCCGAGTGAAGGGACGGGTGATAGCCCATCTCCATATAAACCTTGTACTAGTGTTGATGAACCTGAAAAAAAAAGAGGCAGAAAAAGAAAAAGTGGTACTTCATCAAAGGGAAGACCTAATGCCGCCGTTACCAGCCAGTTCGTATATCAATCTCAAATTTCTCCTGATCAAAATGGAATAAAGATCAGGATCAAGAAATCATTAACTGAAATTCCACAGAAATCTAGAAAGAAGAAACAAAAAGAACTTATTGAGGATGACTATGTAGAACCCGCAGAGCAGAGTGGTTGGGGATATAAAATTCCTCCTGGAATTTTGCACAATATATTTAAAATGGTCACAAGGACCGAAGGATGTGTTCCTTTCCTCGTCAGGTTTGCTTGAATTCTGTATTCATTCTGTATTTGTTACTTTACAAAAAACGTTTTCGTTAATAGATGGTTATCTTTAGGGTATCTCGGGTATGCCGGTTGTGGAGAGAAGTAGCTATATCACCAAGACTTTGGCAGCATGTTAACCTTGCCACATTTTGGGTTAAAGACAGAGCCAAAAATGATCTCAAATTTCGTTGGCTGTGTGAAAATAGACTTGCGCTTGTCCATGACCTCAATATAGGTACATAAAATTTAGTTTGCATTAATAATTTGTTAACTTTTCAGAGTTTTATTGGAGCCATTGCTAGAGAAATATACTGTTTTCGTTAAAATTTTATTCCAGTTGCCAATTTTTATTTTTTCTAATAGAATCTTAGTAGTATTTTCCAACATTCCCTGAATGTTGGTTTATGTTGGACTTATATACTTGAATATAACTAATTGACAGTTTGTGGTATGAAAGAATCAGTCCCAGTAGAGAAACTGACTGTAACCTTGATAGTGTATTTTGAGATTGTTAAAATAACATTCAGCACTTAGATTTGCTAGGGCGATAATAACAAACCCGCCAATTGACTTTCTTCTGAGCAAAGAGGAAATAGACTTGCCTTCATTTGATCTATATTTTTGAAATATACCACTTCCTCAATATACTACATTCATATTACTTTCATTATTCAGTAATATCATTATTATATTACTTTCATTACATTTCATGACTTGAAAAATATCTGAAAATTTAAAGAATTCTACAATAGAAATAGAATGTTTTATAGAGTGGGGTTCTGCATTTTTAACTAATCCTAATTTTTAATGTTCTTGGATTTTTGTAATATTTAAAAAATTCCTACAAATGGGTGCCCAAGTAAATTGGTGAAAATTGAATTCAGAGCTTTTGGTAAGAGATAATTCAATGAAAATCAAATTAAGTTATTTTTTGTTTCCACCCTATTTTTAATAGCTCACTGACAGTTATTTTTAATAGTCACTGCCTGGAGGCGGCCGTGCACTGAGAAGGCTCCAGGAGGCAAAGTAGGTCTTATTAGGACGCAGTTTACTAATGTCTCCTTACACAATTTAAGTGATAGCTATTCAGTTTTCTTAATACAAATTAGTAATTTCTGAACATACTTTATAGTTATAGTTATTTTCCTGTGGAAACATAGTCTTCTCAGAGAACTAAAAGGAGCAATGATTGTGGGAATTGAAAAAGAATTCAATCTATATTGCACTGTAGTTTGGGAAATTTACCAAAGTAACGGATAAAGATAGAAACGTTTAAACACTTCATTTAAAAGTATTATTCTGATTTGTATCCTTCAAAACATTATTTCTTTTAATTCTGACAGTTAGAAACTTTAAAATTGGAAGTCAGCGTATTTACAAAAACTTGATAGACGCTAACGTATAGTAGAATCCGAAACCGATAAGATTAAACAAAAGAAGCATGATATGACGGTTAATAATCTCAGGTATTATCTTCTATACAATTAAATACTAACCTAGACCATTATTTAAATTTCGAAAGTTTTCCAAAAAATAAAATATTTGAAGGCGTTATTGTACCCACTACAAGATGATAGATCTCATAAGACAAAATTTCGAATTCGCATAAAAACGCCTATCTACTAGAACTAAATTAGCACTTTGGTATATTTTAACCCCGTTTTCTTGCACAGATATCTCCAATAATAATTAATAAAAGATTTCATACAAGACAAAGTAATAAGATAGGATAAACTTCATTCCGTTTGATCATAAATGAAGATACTTAAGGAAAATAAATAAATAAGCTTCATCCTCCCAAATATACAGTCTTCTTGGGCCATAGTCCAAGACCCTGTATCTTTCGAATGGCAAACTTGTTCTAGGTCATTAAGCCATTTTTAAATTCATGGTTGCTGTTCTAACAACTAACCAGTGCTCTTCTTTCTCGTTTTTATGTAATCGTTCTGAAATGTTAAAAATCAAGAAAGTAAGAAGTAATCGGTTAATGTTGCTGTTCCGCAGAATTTTTCATAAGCAAAAAACCATTTTTGATATATTTTTCTTAAACACGATACACTTGTTCCCAGCAAATTGTAACTTAATATATTGAAATATATCCTTTATTTCAACTTATTTTAATTTTGTTTGTATTGCATTAAAAAATCTTTTAATGATAACCTACACTCACTGACAAAAAACCGGACACCTGTAGTTATTTGTTTATCTTCTTTAATAATTAGGTACAAATGTTAACAATGATCTTTGAGCTCAAACTAATCATTGCAGACTAGTTGTTTACCATTTATCAGTGATACTTATTCTTTTAAAGTGTTTAAAACGGGTTTAGATTTTTTATTTTTTTCTTGAGTCAGCTTATCAAGTGAGTTTTTTAATTTTTTCAAATGATATTCTTTGATTAAACATAAATTTTTGCAAAAATTTAATTAAATTGACTTTTTCCCCTAAAAGGATGGTTTTAAGTCGTGAAGACCTTGCCCGGGCAGATGCTTTGGCCAACGAAGGGCGTAGCGTACGGTACATCGCTCAAGTCATAGGTGAGCCGCGCTCTACCATCCACGATGGCCTTCAACGACTTAGGACCACCGGAAGTCTCGATCGAAGAGAAGGTAGCGGTCGACCGCGATGTACGACGCCTAGAGACGATCGTTTTATTATTCTTACAGTACTGCGAAATCGTCATGTGACCGCTCCCGAGATACGTAGCGAACTACAAACGGTCCGCAATGTCAGGGTGAGCTCTCGGACAGTCATTAGAAGGCTTCAAGAGAATAACTTAGTCTCTAGACGTCTCGCATCAGGTCCTCTTCTACTGGAGAAGCATCGAGTAGAAAGGAGACTTTTTGTAAATCAGTATCTCCATTGGACACTTGAGCAATGGGGGGCTGTTCTCTTCACAGATGAGTTGCCGGTTTGCTTTGTGGCAATCAGATGACCGGGACCGTGTGTGGAGAAGACCTGGTGAGCGCTATGCTTCATGTACCATGCGAGAATCCCAACCTTTTCAAAGGCAGTCAATTATGGTATGGGGTGGAATCAACACCCAAGCCCGTACCGAACTAATTACTATACAGAATGGATCTTTGACTGCTCGACGGTACTTTGAAGAGATTCTTCAGGAAGCTGTGGTCCCATTTGCTCCATTTATTGGGGATAACTTCGTGTTAATGCAGGATAATGCTCGACCGCATGTTGCTCGAATTGTTACCCATTACTTGGAGGGTGTCCCAATTACTACAATGAATTGGCCAGCACGTTCTCCAGACATGAATCCCATTGAAAACTTATGGGACATGTTAAAGAGACGCCTCAGGCAACTTCCGTCACCCCCAACAAATGTTCATCAGCTACAAACTGCTGTTGGTGAGTTATGGGATGCTGTTTCACAAGATGAAATTCAGTCGCTTATTTAATCGATGCCTAGGAGACTGGAAGCCCTCCGAAGGGCCAGAGGAGGTAATACGCGGTATTAGAAATCAACAAGGTAATAATTGTTACTTAAATTTCAATTTATCACTATAAAGATTTTCCGGTGTTTACATAATTTTTCTGTAACTTATGAATTTCTGATCTGATTGCATTAAAATTAACTTATTAAGTAATTATTACATGCGTTATAATTAATACATAGATAACAAATTGGAATTAAACAAATAAATACAAGTGTGCGGCATTTTTTATTTTAAATATAAGTGTCCGTTTTTTTTTGTCACTGAGTGTATAAGATATAAATTTCGGCTGCGATTTTTTACCAAAAATTATAAAAATCACCCTGAATGGAGATTTCAGGACACTAACAAGCAAAAGGTTGAAATTCTTTACAAGATATAAAGATTTTATCGTTATTAATGGTCTTTCCTTTGCTCTTAGATTTTTTCTTTCTAGGAGCCTCTTACAGCTCACTGTCCGGTGGTGGACAGTGTTGGCTGTAACGAGAGTTCACTATCCGGAGGCCGGCAGTGCACTGAGAAGACTCTGAACTTTGGGGTAGCTATATGGGCCCGGAAGGGCTTTGGATAGCATAGGGCCTACGGTAAGAGAAAGGATCACGATGTTACTTTGTAAAACTGAGTTTTCTGGGAAATAGATATTTGGGGTCTCCTAAAACGGCAAAATTTTCTTAGCGAAGTGTGTATGTGTGTGTGTGTGTGTGTGAGAGAGAGAGAGAAGAGTGAGTGAGAGAAAAACGAACGAACAAAATAATTCAGAAACGAAAAATTGCAGGGAGCTCATACATATATTCCGTTTAGGTATATCAGAAGATCTCACGGTATTTTTTTCAACATCTACTAAAAAAATTTCATTGAACCGGATTCTGCGGACGTCTGCGACGTTTAGGCTTGTTTCTAAACTGGCATTTCCAGTATATCATATTATAAAGTGGAAGGTGCTTATATAATTATTATAAGAATTATGAAGAATATCTATTATATTTTGTATAGGTGGTGCCACCATCTTTATAATATTAAGGAAACTAGACGTTTTTGAAAGTTCCAATTTTGAAGAAAATGTTCTATTTAGAAATGCGAAAATTGTAATAAGAGAAACTGTTTTAAGAGAGAGCGTTTTATATATATTTTAACATAATTTAATCATTCCACCCTCAAGACGTGTTTTTTCACTTGTATTTGCTTAGTATTTAGAGTTTATTTCATTCGTTACTATTTTTGTCGTATTCAACAGATAATGTTAACTGAATTGTTTGAGAATTAGAAAAATTTACACGAAGTTTTAACGAACTTACTTTTTTTGAATTGTTTTATCTTAAGCTAGAAATAATATACAGCAAAATAAAACCCACTTCATTATATGGTTAAGAAAGAAGTTTATCTCAATATAATACGCCAGACTAAAAGCTAATGTTAGTCTAGTGTATTGTCGTGGCCCGGGTGGTTATATGATCCCACACCGGAGCCCAACAACAATTGGGAGATCACATCCGAGTGCTCCAACTTGGAGTCACATTCAATCAGTGATTTGATACTTACTGATTACTCTAACAAACATTGCAGTTTAGACAATTGCTTAATCGTTTTTTATTGCTTGATTGAGATGTTTTTGGGTTTAATTATACATAACATTATTTTTTTAAACTTTTACATTGCGATACAACATCATTGCTACAAGAAGAATTATTGGGTTCGGACAAATTTTCGAACATATGTATTTTCACCGGAGGTACATATTTGAGGTTCCCTGAATACTAGAAAACAGATTTAACAAACAATTTTGTAATAGAGAAGAATTTATATATACACAAACAATACCTGCTTACAAACAATAACCTGTTTACAGGAAAATCTTTGCAGTAATGTGAATTTTAGAATAGGTTTTTCAGTTATTCACCTCTTATTCACGAAAATGGCCCCAAAAATTTGTCAGAAACATTATTAATGTACTTAAAAACCTATTATTACTTGAATGAATTATTTTTCTGTTAAATTTTTATTTTTTGGAGTTCAGAGCGTTGAGAAGTTAGGCTCTTCTATAGTACGTTACAGTACATTTTTGGTGTTCTATCAACTGGTGGAGTTAAGGAACTTCATAAAATTTTACCACAGAACGTTGAGTTGCCGGGACATTTCCATTTACCTTCGCACTGATTATATAACTCAGTGTTTTAATGACGGCTTGGCTGTCTGGTCCGATACTTCTCGTCGATGGTGAGCTGGAAACATCTTCCACATGGAAGATGCTGGGAAATTAACCATAGGCTTCAAGACTATCTGGTTCTTGCCCATACACTTTAGCACCAATGCCCTCAGAAGTCCTTAATCCATCCGTATACCACACAATTGTGTTGTCTACTTAATTGAATGTTCTTTAAATACTATTTTAAATACTTAGCAGATTTACTCACCATTGTAATCTGAGCAACTCTCCTGTAGCACTCAGCTTCGTTGAAAAATTGTTAGTGAAGCTGTACTTCTTAATCTCTAAGAAAGTTCCAGTTGGGGAGCCGAAAGACAGAGATAATTGTTGCCTGGCGCAATGTACGCTCCCTTACCCTTATTACATATTCTAAGGATAATCTCTTTCGCTCACATCTCAAATACAAGTAAATATATATGACAATGACCTCCATCCAGCTGTGGTACAAGTTCTTGTCATGCAGAAAAGTAACCTTTCTTGGTAGCCTTACTCGCCCACGCCACCGCACCGTAGGTGATCATAATTCTTAACATTATAGTGTCTATCTAACTCAGAAAACTAGAGAACAGTCCCAAGTTTTAGTTGCTATGTTCCTGGACACCAAGGGAGCACGATTGGCTTAGTGACTATTTTTTCACTATTCCTGTTCAGTAAGCGTTACTATTCCTAGGTATTCAATCTGTTCTTACATTCAATCTCAACTCCGGCAAACCGGACATTTTTCAGATATGGAAGTATTTTTCTCCAGGTGAAAGGTGTACCACTAAGATTTTTGTTGGATTAACATCAACCTCAAATTAACATCTCCTTGTGTCGCAAATACATTATGAAGTGCTCAGAAAAAAAAAAAAATTTAGCGAATGATCTGTATGTGATTAATTTACGTGTACAAAAAATCTAAAAAATGAAATATCGCAGGAACTTCGAATTTTACATTCCCTTTTAGGTATCACCGTGATATGAAATGAAAGCATAGATCAAAATTTATCAACCAGAAGTTTTTTCGATTTTCGCTACTTTCCGTGAAAGCACGCTTCCTGAGATTTATGTAAGCGCACATATATAAAGCAATCAATTTTATTGGAAACATTTTTTAGGAAAACTTGATTGCAGAGGTTCTGGAAAATGTGTGACTACTTCAACACTAAACTTTAATTTCAAGTGTCTGGGATTTGGTCCATCGTAGCATGCATATTTTTTATGTTCTTGACCGGTTTTAGATTTTCATCTATCGTTAGAGTAAGGCTAATCAAGTTCGTATAGAGAGTTGACTTCAGCTTATTGTTTTTGTTACGCACTTGTAACAGAATGCGGAGCAGCAAAATTAAGTTGAAGTCAACTTGATTAGCCTTACTCTGACGACACATGATGAAAATCCTATACCGGTCAGGAACATCAAAATATGCATGCTAAAACGATGAAATTCCAGATGTTATCCAGCATTGCGAACCCATCAACATATTCATTTCCCGCTTTCAAGTATCTACAATTAGTAGGTTATATTCATCTGAATGTTCAAGTACAAGTAACTTCCCCACCATCTTATATTAAAATAAATAAATAAACAGTTAAAGAATAAACAAATAAATATCCCTGAGTTCTGTATGAAACTTTCCCTCAAATCAAATCAAATACCTGCCCCTCCAGGATACATTTCTATGGTCGTTTCCTAATTTAACCATGAACTCCATCAGAGGAAAGAATTTAATTATTTAAAATCTGCAGTTTAGAGAAATCTGTCCTTACACTCGCACACCCAGAAATGCTTTCTCGCATTCCTAGGAATGTCCACAACCCTAGGGGAGAACCATATGGTTAAAATCTTTATGTTAGAAATATTTTAATGTTTTCCAAGAATTACAAAAAAAAAAAACATATTCTAAAACGAATCATCTCAAAAAATAATTGATTACTTTCTCCTTTTAACCTTATTATAATATATATAGTAGAAAACTTTATTTTGCAACGTTGAATGCAATTTAATGTTGCCATTTATTTTCAATTATGAAAACTATCATTATTTCTATAAATTCCTGGAAAATGCTTTATTTATGAATTTACGTTTGTAGATTATGTTTTTACTAATTTAAGTAAAAAAAAATTAATTGTGGTTTTGTAAAGGTCATGTAAACGTTAAAGTATTTTCTCATTTAGTATCAGCTGCTATTTTAACTTTTAACATTTTCATTTAAATGCAACAAAATATGAACTTTCAGGTGGATGGGAATTTGATGGGATTCCGAGTATCTTAGATAAGATGGCATCATCATGTGGTGAATTGAGAGGATTGAGTCTGACTGGCTGGCAGGGATTGAGTTCTGAGCATGTAAAGTTCCTTATTGCACATTGCCCTAAATTACAGCGGCTTGATCTCTCAGGCATAAATGTAAGTGTTTAACATTGTGGTTTTTAAACTTGTTAAAAATTGTATTTAAGAAATATTTTAATTTTTTTTTTTTTTCCACCTTTATTTTATTATTAGCCTGAAATGGGGAATCCTAAAAGTGCGGTTTCTATGTTATCATTGGTTAATTTGGCTCAAGAAATGGGCGAACGACTTAATCAGTTGGTCCTCTCAGATAACAAGTTATCTGGAATACCACAAATAATAAATGCCTTAGCGGTGAGTTTCCTTAAATTTAGGAAATTTTATTAAATTATTTTAAGAATAATTTTCCTAGAATTATTTACCTGACTATATTATATTCAGTGAGCAAAACGTTCAAAATGAAATAATGTTAATTCACATAAACTATTACAAATAAATATTCCTACTTTCACTAAATTCACAGGCTTCCTGCCCAAATTTACAAGTCCTAGATTTATCTAATGTGAGGACTGTAAGCCATACTACTGCACAACTTCACGTGGAAAAACTTCAACAAGGATGTCCTAATTTGAGGGTCCTTAGGATAACACACAGTGAATTAGTTCTTTCTACTGTGTCTTTGAAAGAACAGGTAACTTTATCTATTAGTATTTAACTATATAAGATCTAGCATGAATATTCCAATTAATAAGTTTTGTAGTCCGGAAGGGTGAAAAAATGAAGGAAGTTTATTCAAGAAAAACCATTTAATTTTTTTATTTCAGAGTCTTTCAGAAGGATTTCCACATTTGGAAGAACTCAGTGTTGCAGGAGTTGAATCTACTATGCCGGTGATCGATGATGATGCCCTGCTGAGAATTCTTAAAAGTTCTCATAAACTTAGATTGCTTGATGTTAGAGGTTGTTCAAGAGTGACAGATTCTTCACTCGTCCGAGTACCTGCTTGGGATTTAGAACATCTCTTTCTTTCAGGTTTATAACTATTAAATATGATTGTAATAATTAATATCTTTTGAAAACTTGGAATGTCTGTGAAGTATAAATCTTATTCTGAGCAAAATTTGGGCTGCTACTGCTTTTTACTTTCTCTTATTAAAGTATAATTGATATTTACAGTTTTCTTGTATATAGATATATATATATAATATTAATAAGGATAATATTGGCTCATTTGATTAGTTTTGTAGTAATCTGAATTGTATAAATACTTCTATATTTACAGGTTGCTATGTGACGCGCATAAATGATTCTGGCTTGGAACTAATTTGCCAGAAGTGGGCCCATAGCCTTGTAGAAGTGGATTTAGCGTGGAGTACGGCCACGGTACCTCTTGATGCAGCAGTTACTGCACTTGCTCATCATTCCGATAAATCACCTCTCAGGTAAAGATATCATTCTATTTTGTTAATGTTTTGTTAAACCCTTAGATTGGATAATTGTTAGGCAGAACTAATATACATATAATATAATATTCTTGAATTTATGTAACTTTATGCTGTTTTGTCTATGCTATTAATACCCACACATATAATTTATTTTTTAAAGCAGATTCTTCAAAAAGTAAACTTGACTTATCTTATGATTGTTGGACTTCGCTGAATTGGCTTTTCAAATCAATAAAACAATAATTATAAGTATTGAAAATTGATTGTTTCCCCCTTTTCGGCATATCCTTACTGTAACGTTTTTTATCAATTACCGTTTCACAAGCATCCTGTCTTAAAATTATGAGACGTAGATGGTACTTCAAGTCTTCTTATGCTAAAAAAAAAATCACCCCAATTTCTTCGTATTTTGGATTTGACAATAATTCTGGGTGGAGTGGAATTTAGCGATAGTATTGCGTTACAATTTTTCCAATCCCTTTGCATTTTCCTTTGAAAGAAATATGTTGTTTGCTCCTTGATATGTAATAAATATGGAGTATGAGATGGTGCATTAAATCTTGGTATTGCTAGGGCTGTTATAAAATCCCAGTTTCATTCTATTCTGATTAACTACTGATTACCTGCTGGTTTGGTTTTAATACCTTTCTCTGATCGTTTATATTATGGGGAATTTTTATCACATTTCTCTCTTTATCGCTTTCTCTTTTTATATTAACGATAGAGAAGGAAAAAAATCTCCTTTTATAAGTTTAAAGTTTATGAAACAAAAAAAAGAATTATATTCTGAGAATGGTGTGTTTTCAAGAGCAAACCTATGTAGTTTTGCCTGAGGAAAAGCTTTATAGTCATGCTCCGAATTAGATACAGGTTTGCTAGCTTTAAATTGAAATCATTGTAGCTTTTGAAAAAAATATTTATTTTGCTGGTTCATGTTTTTTAAGTAATAGAAAAACAATTAGTTTTTTTTAAATATACAAAATGCCCGACTTTTTTTTCTTCTTTTATTTAGAGTTCTCAATTTGTGTGGATCTTCAGTGAGTTTGGAACCAGTGAAAGCGGTGCTTACCCAGTGCCCTCTGCTAACATCACTAAATCTTTCTTCTTGTCGGGCAATGCCTCGTGGAATCAAACGGTTGTATGAAGGATATAATCTCAACACACTCAGAGACACTATTTTGAAGGAACAAGCCGCTTCTGATGAATAAACAAAAAGTAAATAAATAAAAAATTTAACACTCCTAAAATAATTGTTTATTTCCTTTTGATATTGTAGCAGCCTAAGGATGAATTCATTTCCAATAAGATAATATTACTCTGTTGATTTTTTCATTTATTTAAAAAAAATCAAATCAAACAGATATTTCAATTTTCTTAATAATAAGAAATGAGTTTCAATCATTTTTAGTTAAAAAACTGAAAACACGCAAACTGGCACTTCTCCTCAGAAGAATATATTTTTTATTTTATTTTTAAATTATGTCAGTCACAGAAACAGGTGATATGTGAAACGTTTCTGTAGCGGACACCAATGAACTGCAAAACTGCACTTACTGACAAATGTCCGCCATGCCGCAAAGCTGAGATGCTATAGAGGCTGTTTTTTTTTTTATTAGGTTAAAAAAAAATTGTGAAAATTAACATATGGAGATTGTTGATTTAATTTGGGCTTGACGAGCCTCTGCATCACTTCGAACAAAAAAAAAACATTGTTCTTTGTAATGAGTGATTATGGAACAAACGTTCTATATTTTCTTCGCTTTTGCTTTTAAGAATAAATTTTTGTACAAAAATGTCGATTCATGATTCATTTACAATTCTGTTTCTTACAAAATTTTGAAGGATGATATCTTCATTCTCATGTTTGCTTAAAGTCCTATTTATATATTAAACGTAAATTAGATATATATATTATGTTATAAATACTTCAAAAAAAAGGTTTGTACAGGTTGATTCAATATTTATATACAAAATAAGAAAAGTTGAGAACAACCAATGATGAACGGAACGAAAAAAGATGCGGGATTCATAATGAATTGGCCTGAATTTAACCATATACAGCAGCAAAAGTTAATTTCATTCCAAAAGTGAAATATAATAACTACATTGTAAAGAGTTTGAATAATAAAAAAAACACTAAATATTTCCTTAGCTATTGCCTGAATGAAGACTTGATTGACAACCAACTTCGTTACCGCGTATTTTTCCACATTGATCATTATTGGTCAGTTGGTTTTTAGTTGATGCGGAATAATGTTTCAATATGTCTGATTTCATTTTTGGGAACTTTTGGTTTTCCAAAATTAACGATTTTTCTTCATAAGACGTTTTGTCGGTGTTTTAATTTGGTTTATGCTATTTAGAAGTGTCTGCTAACAGAAGTTTCACTGTTGATAATGTTTAACTGTAAAATGATTACTAATTTCGTGTGGAATTGAACTAGGAGTTTTAAAAAAACTCCATAGGTTGTGTCGTTGAAATGTGAAACAGATTGTGCATGATATAATGAAGCGGTAAAATTTAAATCATTAAAAAAAATAATTTCTCCTCCCGTAATAGACCCCCTTCTTACCTATCACTTGATATTAATTAAATTAAAAGAAAAATGAAAAATCTTCTTTTGATGTGTAAATAATGAAGAATATAAAAAATAAAACGAAAAAAATCACAAAAAATGGTATATTCCAAAAAATTATACACAAATAACACAGTCATGTGTGTCATTAAAATGGATCGGCACATATAAAGTGAATATAATAATAATAATATATTTTAGGACATTAAATTCACATTAATAGTATGATTATTGTAAGTTTTTTTTTTTTTTTTACTTAAAAGTTTATTGTTGATTCAGTTTTTTGTATCTTAAACGAAAGAAAGAAAGAAACTGAATAACTTAGTTGCCTCCTATCCAGTTTTGTAAAATGTACCTATATAAAATTCTTTTGTTTGTTTATATTTGTATTTATTTATTTTTAAACATTATTAAGATCATTTTATTGTTACTGTTTATGTACAAAAAATAAATGAAATGAAAGTTGCCTGTAATTTTTTTTTTTTTAATATACTTGCGTTGTAAATTACTTGTTTGTTCATATAAATATAAATATATGTAATATATATATTTATATGTATATGAAACGCACTATATGTTATTAGTATGTAAAAGATATCTTCTTTTTTTTCTTTTTTTTTTCTATGAAACTTTTACATATAACTGAAAACATGTAATTATAATTTTTATAATTTATTTTTCTGTAGATTTCAGTGAATTAACAGTAATGTACTGCAAACAATACTCTCACTTTAATGTTGGAATTAACGTTTTTTAGTATAATAATAATAATAATAATTATAATTATATAATATGTATTCTATCAACACCAAATTTTCATGTAATTAACATAAACCGAATTGTAGATACTGATTCTGGACCGTTTACATTATATTTTAGGAAGAAGATAACCGAGGAATCGATCACAAAAAAAATCGATTTCTTTCCAATAAAAGAAACTAGTTTTTGCGAACGAACCTCTGTATCTTCCTAAACAAAAGAATTTTTAGATGTTATTCCATTTTTGTCCTTTTTTTTGATCCATTATTATTATTTCTAATTAATTAATTGGGTTTTTATAATTTTTCTGTTATTACATTATTTTTTTTTATTTATAATAATTGATCTTTGTGAGTTTCAGTGGAAAACTAGTACGGACTCAAGTTTTTTTTTTTCTTTTATTGAGTAAAGTAAATGTAAAGTTAAAAAACTTCATTAGGAAAAAATTGTTTGATTTCAAATATTAAAATTATTCACTAAACTTATGATGAAATTTCGTATTGAAATAATCTTGTATACATATTTTTTATAGCTGTAATTATTATTGTGCTCCTAATTATGTAATAATCAGTATTATTACATAATGATGAAAGTTTTTTTTTATAAGTTTTACTATTTGTTCAACTCAGAAAAATAGAGTCATCTCTTATTTTTTATGTATAAAAAAAATATCTTTAGACTGTGTATCCGGAACATTAACTAAGTCTTTGCAACGTTATATGTATATATATATATTTTTTTTTAATAATACACAACATTAAAAGCATTTAGGTGAATTTCACGATGGTCTAATCCCACTGAATTGTGTAACAACAGCAGCTTTTAGCTTATTTTTTCTTTTACTTCTCCATTCTCATTATTGATGATTTAAATTCTTAACAGTTCGTAAGAAACCCGTTCAAACTAAGTCTTCTGAAGATTTCTTTTAACTGACACTATTGTTTACTCGTTCATACTCTTTTCAATTCACCTCTTATTTCTCAGATTCATCTTTATTTTAGGGATTACTTTTTGCTCAAGGATATTATTATTGTTTGTCGATCCCTTTCTTTTCCCAAACACTAATATTATTGTCAAATTTTTAGTAAAACATGTAATAGTTCTATGATTACTATAAAATATTGTCACTCATTATTATTATTATTATTTTTTAAATCGTGAAGGTGTTACATCTGATATCTTTCTTTCTCTTCCAAAAAATTACAACTTAAATAGAGCTTGTCAGCAGTTTTTAATACAGCAGAGCTAGGCAGTTAATAATTTTTTTCACAAGTTAAATATTTCAGATTCTATTTTGGAAAATTAGTCTCAAGTATCTCGATAAAATTAAAGTAAAAAAATGCGCATGTACTAGTTTTCCAAAAAAACCCTCATTTAACAACAAGATAAATTAATCCCTAAAAGACTGTTTTTGGAAAGTAATTAAAATTTTTAATTTTCATTTCTAAGTAATAAATGAAATTAGGGCACAAATTATTGTAAATTTATAGATTAGCAGTACGTTTTATTTAAAACAAAAAAAAAAGAAGTATTTTAGATTTCCTCTCTTCATCTTCCAAACAACTTTTCTTTTTTTTTTTCTACCTTTGGATTTGGAAGTTTTACATTTATTTTTTTGTATTAGCAAAAAAAAATTATTTTCTTTCTTTTGTGTTTATTTTACAAGCTAGCTACATTCCAAAGTTAAAGAAAACATTTTAGATAGTACACAATATTCTTGAAAATAACCAGGTCTTATTGAAAAAGTAAACTATTTTTTTCTTTTTATTTGATTTGAACATTTTTTATTTTATGTAAATAGGTGCTCTATAAATATTATATTTATATTTCTTTATTCTTACTTTTCAATTTTGTGTGAATCTTTATTTTTTTATTTTAATACATATATATATTTTTTTTTTTTGCTCAAATTTTTATTTTGAATAACGTATAATTTAAATTTTTTATTATATATTTTGGAATCATCTAATTGCAAAAATGGGGAGTGTTGCACTTGGAAAGCGATAAAAAGAAAGTGTTAATAAATTGATTAACCAAAAAATCAAGGCACTAAGTCCGCTTTGCCAATATTTAATTTCCTTCCCGCCTGCAGATAAAACAGTGTTGACAATTTTAATATTGTTAAAAGTTTAAATTATTATTTTTTAAATAATTTTTTTTAGCCCAGTTTTGTACAGAGATATATATATATAAATATAATTTATATATAAAAATAATAATAACTGACTATAATAAATGTTTGTACAGAATCTCATTATTAAATTGTTTCAAATTTTATTAATCTGTAGAAAATTATAATATGAAAAAAAAAAAATAAGGAGGATGGTACATAAATAAATAATTGTGCTTTTCTTGTAAAATTGATTGTAAATATATAAATATTATATTTAGAAAGAAAAGAGATTTAAAGAGTTCAATATTTTAATTTATTTTTTATGAAACTAATAATTTTCTTCTATAAAAACAAAACAAAAAAAAGAAACCTGTAAATTTATTTATTGTATATTCAGTAGGGCACCCGTTATAGATTTTTTGTGTTTGTTCTAAATATCGAGAAAAATTTCTCTCTTTCATTAGTTTATATTTTTTAAAATAATTTTTTTACTTTATTTGTTGTATTAAGTTACCTTTCCTATATATAATTATATAATACATACGAATGTATTATATATATTAAATATATAATTTCTGTAACATCTCCTGTAGATAGATTTAGGTGCTCTACTGTGTAAAGGAAACAGAAAATTCTTTTCTTTTTTTTTTGAAGTTAATGTAATAATTTTGAACCAGTTTATATTCTGAAATACATGATTAATGAAAAAAAGAAACACATCAACTTTTAAAGTGTGTATTTGAATGTTTGTGATAAAAAAGAAAAAGAACAGAACTTATTATTACTTTTTATTTTTAATGTGCCATTTTTATAACAGAGTGTAAGTTGCCCTTAATTCTTTTATGGCTTTTAGCAGTTTCTTTTTTGAGTTGTAAACCTTCTTTTTTTTATATATAAGTAGGGCCACTTGTAAAACACACCAAGAAACTTTTTTTTTTTTTTTTTTTTTTTTTGAATCTAACATACTTCTCCACATAAGAGAAAGAGATTTGAATACTTTTTAGTATTTTAGGCTTACTACAAATAAAAAAAAAAATAAAAAATGAAATGAAAAAATCCATGCACAGTAGATTTGTATTTATTATAAATATAAAAGGCTAATATATATAAAGTATGTAGTGAGTACATTTGTGTATGTTCGTATGTTATGTACAAATTTGTTTTCTTTTTTTACATAATATTTACATATACATATGTACACACTTGTACATACAAGAAATGTAATAAATGGTATTTGTTATTTTTAAATATTGAAAATACTTTATTCACTTATACCAAGTCTTTGGGAACATGAGATGTTCACTTATACCAAGTCTTTGGAAACATGAGATGATGGGTGACCAGGGACGTTCTGTAAATATGGAACTTATCCAATATGTTAGCATTTTACTTTTTTATCTTATAAGGACTAAAGCGAAACGCCTAATTGTGCTGTGTTTGATTTCTCAAGTTGCAAATAAAATAAAAAAAAAATTCATATTCATGATCAAATAAAATTAAATTGGCAACTCTGCATTGAATCATAATGTAATGGCTAACAAAATGGTTTCTCGCCTCTTTTAAGATTTACAATACATTTGTGGAAATATTCAAACAACCATTTGCATTTTATCGGTGGAGCGGTAAAAAAAGAAGACTAATAGAAATATTTTTGAACAAATTGATAGCCATTTATAAGATTATTGCAATTGAGGAACATTCAATTCTTGAATCATGGAAAAATATGTTATTAATTGTGGCAATATTTATTTAAAATGTGAAATGTAATGAATTATTCTCAATCGTTAACTTAGTGCCACGTTACGAGTTTTTCATTAATGTATTCACTGAGGAAAGAAGGGAGGACTATAATAAATTTGTATCATATGAAAGGTAAGTTTACAAATAAATTCAAAAAAATGTTCTTTGTTCAACAAAAAAACAAATTAGGGAAGTTAAGAAAAAGCTAAGTTCTATTAGCTGCATGTCAAATCTTGTTAAGGTTAAAGAACTTTTTAACTGAAATCTATATACAAAATTGATTTTATGTTTTTGATTGTAGTATCCCTAAGAAAGTGAGTTACAATAAAAAAGAGTTCTTAATAATATTTCCGTTTTTACAATTTTTCTTCATTAGTTTCTTGTTTAATTTAACTTTATGTAATAGGAAATTTGTTTTTTATATACATTTATTAAAATTATTAAATACCAAATAATATCATAATGGCCGTCTCTTTTCAATAGTGAATCAGAAATATAAGTGATGATTAAACATATTTTCAGAGGGTCATATTATGGAATAAGCTCTTTTAAGCCAATGGAAGAACAAACTTATTTTAACTAATATGCAGTGTTATGTAGAAGATTAATTTATTTACCAATTAATTTATTTGGAACAAAATGTTTGGGGTCATACAAGAGCAAATTGAATTCAAACCTGTGACTTACACATTCCTTTCACACCACCTCGTTATTGTTATTAACTCAAGAATTAGTATAGTTATTATTTATCCATAATAAAACAAAATCAAGGATTTGTTGATCTTTCATTCTATACCGTATCAATCCCTTAACGTCTAAGTAAATAAAAGTCCAACTCCAGGCAGTTCTGTAGACTTGTCCATGTGAACAGTTTTATTGACGTTAACTTAAATGAGTGCTTCTACTGTATTTAAACTATGAAAATTATAAAATCTCTTAGGAGTGAGCTTTGCTATCGTGAAATTGCTAACAAATATCATCGGTTGTAGTGGTAACCAACATTAAAAAAAAACTTGGTGTAATAGCATACTGTATTAAAAGAAACAGCCAGGCCTAAAAAGAAAAATATCTGAGACAAATCACTCTGAATTCTGAGGTCTATTCGTTTTGGAGAGTTAGATAATGCCGTGCAAGTACAGTGCAAAGTGCAAGACTTCATGAAATTGATGGTTGGAGTATCAGTGGCGAAACCGTCGGACTAAGCCTCAGAGTGAGAAAGCCGCTACTGACTAAACACCAATGTTTCTTCACTTAAATTTTGCGAAAGAATATAGGGATTTCACTGAAGAAATGTGAAGCAGAGCAGACTCGTTTGATGAAACTAAAATTAATACATTCGGTTTATATGAAACGATTTGGGTAAGCAGAGGAAAGAAAAAATTCCTGACAACCCAACAGTTCACCCAACCACAAAATTAGGGGTATGAAACATTATGGTTTGGGACAGTGTGACAGCCAATGAGGTAGGACGACTCCAAAGGATCCAAGGACGGATGGCGTCCCAGGATTATAAAACACTTTAACCCGAAGTTTGTTGGGAAGTTTAGAAAAATTGGGGGAAAATTTTCATGAAATGATCTGTTTTCAGCACGTAAACGAACTGAAACATACAGCCAGGCATAGAAAACAGTGGTTGCCAGATCAAGGCAGCCAACCTCTTTTTTATGTTTAATGTGAAATAAATCAGTGGCTTTCACAATTAAATTAATCCTTAGTGGGTTAGATTGTTTATTATATCATAGTCTGCTGTGGGTGATAATGGATAATTAGATGAATAGGATATGTTTCTTAAACCAGCAGGTTGATATTTTTTTAAAGACCAATACTGAAGAAAGTTGCTAGTTAAAGATGTTTGATGACTTTTGATTCAGCTATCATTAAAAGAAATCAAATTATTAAGAACTTAAGTGGCTATTGCATTTAAAAAAGTGCGATCACTTGAAATATGACATTCAAAGTTTAGCCCAACATTCTGCAGGGTTATACTTGATTTTGGTCAAGCATTGTAGCTTTGAAGGTAATTTTGTGAATGCTTTAAGGTTTTTGGGTTTCTTACTGAGCTGCAGGGTTCAATAGCAATGATCTTGTTACTTTTTGCTGGCTGTGACAGAGAATAGGAGAATGAAGGAGAAAATTTAAGTACTTATTTCTTCTCATTGGAATTAATCTTGTATATGATCTTTAAATGTGTTTCCTTTATTTACTGAATGTATAAGTGACCAGTACTTTTCTTAAAATCGTAAAAAATGAAATTAAGAGAATGTATTGTGGTCCGCTTCGATAGGAATCAACCATCAGTAATATTTTTTTAAATCGATTTATCTCGATTCTCTCGGTTCATTATAACCAGTCCTACCTAACGACTATTTCATGCTCTACCCACCACTCATGCTATTTATCTTATGGGATTCTGGTTTGGCTTTCAGTTCTGTTTTGTCTATGATAGGGGTATAGTATTGTGTGCAGTTATTGTTCCGCCGTTATTATCGCAAATTTTAAAAGCTTTTTATTATTATTGAAGTAATAATTTAATTTGATACGTATAAGCAGTTGAGAGGCGATACTTTGGGATGTTGAGTGAGTTTTTTTTTTTTTAATTAAAATTAATTTTTGTCGTCGAACAGTTAAGCTTATGCTTAAAGCAGTGCTAATCAGGCTTTTAACAAAGTATAACAATATAACTTGAGTTTTGCGGTTTACGGATACATGATCATTTCCTTATAATTGATATGTGTACGACAAAGTTTGTCTTTATGTGTCCCTAGCAATTGTGTATTTTTAATCTGAAAGAATACAGAATGTTTAACCCAAATTCTTGGAGGAATCTTATGATATCTCACAAATATTTACGATTACAGTAAACAAAAACAAAAAACTAATCATTTAAATTTTGAAAATTATGCATAGAGCTAAAGACCTCCTCGATTTATAAATCAGTATTAATGACCCGATAAATAAAATTTATAAATTAATTTAAAAAAAACCCGATTAATAAATTTTTTCGATTCAGTTGTAATCATACTTGCTATTGGGAGTTGCGGTTCGTAAATAAAACAGCAAAATTACCAATATTTTTATGTAATTAATGGATATAGAAGTGCATATCTCATTTTTATGCAGAACATTTAACTTACCAAAATCAGAAAATAAGTTTTTTTTATTTGACATATTTCTTTAGAGGAAAATACAGTTTCACAAAATAAAAAAAGAAGAAGAAAAAACGGATTATAATAATCAGAAGGTGTCAATATTTTTTTCTGCTTTGATTTCTGTCATTTTGATTTAGATAAATTCCATAATTAAAATGAAGCAATTCGCAAAAAAAAGCTTAATTCAACACAAGTTTCTGTATGAATATTACTGCATGGGAAACTACTGCATTATTCACGATTCATTCATCTCCTGAATTGTTATATATTTCTTCGTTTCGTTTACTTTTCTTCCTAATATATGGTAGATTTTTAACAAATTATTGTTATTATTTTAAAAACTTGTTTGCTTTAACTTGACTTTAGAGTTGACTCTAAAATTCTCTCTTCTGTAATGCCCTAGTCGAATGCAAAGGACACTTATGTTTTCTCCCGAAATGTACAAATTCCATACAGTTCTTGTAAAATACAAAAAAAAATATACATTTTAGGCATAAATAAATCAATTAAAAAGTAAATAAATGTATATAGTAAGCTGAAAAACAGTGGATCTGCTAGCCGAGCCTACCAATGAGAATGAAATAATAAGAAATTATCTTTTATACTATTTTGAAATTTTGTTTGCTGAATAGAATCGGTGAGTAAACAAATTACTATAGGTTGGAATTCTCTGATCTAAGATGTGATTTTATGCTATGTGGTCTACCGATACAAAACTTAATGCAATAATGCGTTTTGTAATGGCATGTTCCGATCTGTTTTTTTTTTTACTTTCTCTTACTCTTAGTAAATCTTTTACCGGTAATGCACTTTTTAAGGTGTCCTCTGAATCCGAAAAAGTCGTTTTTTAGAAAAGGCTGTATATATGTATGTATTTAGATATGATTGTATCTGAAGAGCATAGCTCAAAAACGAAAGATCGTTGGAAGCCCAAATTTGACATTCACTTTGGCTATTACCATATTATCCGAAGAAAGTTTTCTGCCAAATTCCTCTACCGGAAGTACTACTTCACTGAATGGATTTTTTAGTTTTGCGATTTAAAAAAGAAAAATCAACAATATATATAAAGAGCTACAACTTTTGTATGAAACGTTTTTCCGAGAAGTTCTTTTAAAGTCGTTCTGATGAAGGGTAAGGTTGTTTTCCTCAAAGAGGAAATTTTATAAAATTGAGATTCTTCCATTTGTATAAAATAGAAGAAAGTAAACATTTAGTAAAAATTGCAAGTATGAAGACAATTTGTCTATAATAAAACCACAATAAGAGAATGTAGTGTCAGGTTTTCAGTTTTTTTTTTCAATTGAGGTTGCTATCACAATATACATGAACTTTCTTTTACACTGTAAGAACATTAGCGATCGTTCAAATTTTCTGAGATTGAGTTTTAATGCAAATTTATAATACAAATATTATTGAAATACACATTATGAGATCGCTCACCTCGAAAAAAGTTGTGTGTGTGCACGAGTGTGAGAGAAAAGCGAAAGAGAAACAGCGTAACTCGAGAGTTGTACGATAGGGTTCGGGTGCGAGGTGAAGTTTTCATGGAAGTTGTTACTAGTATTTTTTTGAACGTTTGTCAAATAGTTTAGCGAGTAGTCGGTATCTTGTGTTGAGTTCTTTTCTTTTCAGTCAAGTTTGAGGATTCCATATAAGTCTTTTGTCCAGGTATAATCCAAGGTATCTCACTTGATCTGCAGATGGTAATAGGAGTGCTGTACGGTAGGACCGGATGTATATAACTCTATATTTGGAATATTTTCCTAAAAAGTAATTTTGAATATTGATATTTTTTCAACAGGTGATTAATTTTTACTATCTATCTATAAGATTGTCCTCACGCTGGTCTAGTGGCTAGCGCACTCGCCTTTTCTGCAAGAAATTAGGTTCAATTACCGTGTGGACAAACTTAGTGTTGACCCAGCGTAGCGAATAAAAGAAGGGAAGCTACAGTTAGTAGCACGTCTAGGTAGATTGTAGATGGTTGTAAGGAATTATTGCACTGCGACCTGAAAGATCTATTGTGCCCCCCCGGAGCCTTCTCCAATGCACAGCCGGCCTCCAAGCATTGTTCTCTAGCTACAGACAACACTGCCATCTCCGGACAGTGATTTGTAGAGGCTCCTAGGAAGAGAAAATCTAAAGGCAGGGTGCTGGATTCGAACCCGGGACCTCCGCGTTGCTAGTCCAGCGCGCTACCACTGAGCGTTTGTAGATTGTAGATCAACATGTTTTTTTTTTTGCTTGACTTTCGCCAATTAACTAGGGACGGAGACCCTAGTTTGTGTACTGTGTTTGTCGTTGACCGTAAAGTGTAGAGTGTATGTAGTTTAAGTGTATTGTGTACTGTTCTGCCAAAGTGCATGGAGAGCTGAGCTGTGGTAACCCGTAGGGTCGCTACTCAAGCTACAAGTAGCTGCATGCAACAGATACCCCTTGCGGGCAGCACATCTAGGTAGCGAAGGACAGAACTAAATGGTGAGGGAACCACGGCGTGCTTCCCCCCTCAATAAAAAATTATCGTCTGGCATGCCTTGGTTCTTTATGGGCTGTTGCGCCATACGGTTTTTTTTATCTAAAGATACAACGTTTAGTTTTCAACTGTATTTCAAGTATTTTGTTGTTATATTATAGAGGTTATAAAACTGGAATGTTTGTTGTTTTAAAACATCAGTCTAGATATATCTTTAATCATTATTACAAAATATTTTTGGTATCGCCTCCAGTTATTCGAGATCCAATTACATAATCAAAATACTTATTGAACTTTATTATTCCAGTATGAGATTTTGTAAAATAAAATAAATTACTACTATATGTGGCCACAATTCACTTTCGTTTCTAAAAACAACTTGGCCACATTAAACAGTGGTTCTGCAGATTTCTCTTTCAAATGTAGAGCAATATATACCTTCTGGTCAAACTTGTTTTCTATGTAACCTCACTGTGTTACAAATATAATCATATTAAAAGCCAAGTGAAGTTGTTTTGAGCGGAAAAACTTCACTTCCTTTTATAGCTCGATTGAATCAGTTAAAGTAATGTAACTATTGTCTTATAATTAAATACTATCTACAAGACTATCATCTTTGTCATGATTTCTAATCTTCATATAAATATTTTCTAGCTAGATAATCAGTATAAATCTTTTAGCGACGAATTCTTGAAAAGAAGATTGTTACAATTTTATTAATGGAATAAGGTAATATTGAACGAAAAGGATTGTGAGATTCGGTCTTTTTTTTAAAAAATAAGAAAATTTAAATTCTTGCCAACGTTTCGACAAATATATTGTCTTTTTCAAGGCATAAAAAAAACAAAAAAACTGTTAAATAATCTTCAAAACATAACAATTTTAAAAACTTATGTATAAATTTGGAAAATAAAAAGTTGAGAACAACACAACATCACGGAGAATAGTGAACAAATAAAATCCTTTTCCTTCATATAAGGACGGTCGATAAGAATCTTCCGTAATGTTGAAGTTAATTTGATAAAATGGGCCTACAATTGGAAATGCATTATACAAAAATATTTAATTAAGTAAAGACAACTACTGTTTTTTTATAATGAATAAGTTTCATTTATATCCAAATATTTACTTCATTCAGTGTCAGTAGAAGTAGAATTATTTATTATATCTTAAATATCTTAGTTAGTCTAAATTTTTATTTTTCTTCTTGAAGCTATTTGCTTGAGTCATTGTATTACTCAATGTGGCAATTTTTTCTACTAATTGCTGCTGCCTTCCAAAAAACAAAACTAAATTCATGGCTAATCTAACTTGCAGAACTAAATGCTTTTGATAATCGCCAGCTCAGTTAGCTGTTTCGCAAATGGTCCATCGGAAATTTACTTCTGAACATACGCTGAGAGCATTTGAGGTTTGAACCAGACTAAGCAGTCCGATGTAGTTTCCAATATCATACCCATTTCGTTCATTTTAAACAGTATTTCTGCGACACACTGTGCTCTGTCCAGGACGATATTCCCTTATTTGTAGTTTAGAAGATATGGGGATATAATTCTGATTGTATTTTGGCCATATCTTTAGGCGATAGCTTTTTAAAATTCTACTGGATTCTGAAAAAGTTATTTTGAGATACGGAAAAATGTTGAATATGTATGTGAAAATTGCAAGAAAGTTTGAGCAGCTTGATTATCCGTTTCCATATAGCCTGAGATTTAATAATTTAAGAGGAAAACCTAACCCCCTAACCTAGGAAAAGTGCCCTTAAATGAATTTTTCCAGAGAAATGTTTCAATAAAATTTGTAGATCTTTGAATGTGTAATTGATATACCAAGTTTGAAGAAAATCGCCGGAGCCATGCTTGAGAAAATTGCAAGAAAGTAAAAAAAAATACCAAAAGACTGAAAAAGAAATTTTAGTAAAAACTTCCGGTCATCCACTTTTTTTTCAAACTCGAAATTTCAACCTTCACATTTAATTCTAATTAATTATTAGAATTGTATATAGTACACTGAAATAGCACTTAAGAGGACAACCCACCACCCTCTCCCCTAAAAGTGCCCATAAATGCATTTTCCCGGAGAAATGTTACAAATAAATTGTAGATCTTTGTATGTGTAGTTGATGCATGAAGTTTAAAGAAAATCGTTGGAGCGTTTTTTTGAGAAAATCGCAAAAACGTAAAAAAAAACAACTAGTAAACTGGTACTTCCGGTTGAGGAATTTTGACTGCTGACCTACTGTCAGATTCCATGGTGATACCTAAACGGAATATCAGGTTTGAACTTTCTAAGATTTTTCGTTTTTGAGCTCTGCTGTTCACATTCATACCATACACACACACAGACCATTTGCTAAAAACCACTTTTTTGGACTCAGGGGACCTCAAAACGGATATTTCTGGTGAAAACTCGATATAGAAAATTTGGCACGATTATAATACTTCCTCTTTACTTAGGGAGTATTATGAATTTACTATTAAAATTATGAGAAATTCAGTAAGAAAAAGAATCATATAATATTTCATTTCGAATTTATTTTATTATTATTTATTTCTATCTATATTTTATTGGCAGAGTTTTTTTATGTCTCATCACCGTGTATTTGCTTTTTTAATTGTCATTGAAGTAGATGATTTTTATTTAAATTTGCCATTATATTGATGCTATTTATAATTAAAGTAGTTAGTGAAAGTAAACTCCTCATTATGTAATATGATTATATATATATAGTATAGACTTAAGTTATGTAAAACCAAAGTAGGTAGGGCAAACTCCCTTAAATCTTGCAAAAAAAAAAACTTGTCCTGATTTGTATTTAGAGAAATTTGCTCCAATGTAATGTCGTAATTTTTTCCTTTCATATATGCATATGGTGATCTTTAAAAATTTATTTAAACTCTTCTTTTAATTTAATAAATATTAGCTACTATTTTATTTTAGCTATTATTTGTTACTATTTAATTGAATAAAAAGTAGATTTGTATGTTATACGGATTTTCTAGGAGTAGTTGTTTTTATTTGGGTTGTCTAAAATGTTATTTAAATAATAATAGTCGGATAAGGGGCGGGTGTTGGTGTAGTGGTTATGAGCATGGACTTGTAAGTGGGAGGACCCTAGTTCGAGTCCCGCGTCCGGCTAAATTTTATATTGGTATGAAAAATGTTTACAGTAAAGTTGGTGCTCCCGCCCCCGTCCACGATACCTAATTTGGTAGTTGGGCGTTAAGCCCGCCTGAAAAGATAGGCATTACTTTACTTTACTTAGTCGGATAATTTTGAAAAAGAAACCTTCACTTAGATTAAGAAAATAACAATAAAAACAAATGAGGTGATGGCACGCGGCGATAGGAACATTTCATCCACTTTTCTTGTAAGAAATCTGTCACATAGTACACAGAGACATATTTTCCTGAATTTTTTTTTTGCCACATAATTTTTTTATGTATAAGATTAAAATTAATCAAGATATGAACCAAAAATATGACCAACTCCTGGAGGCTTTTCCAACCACTACTTTCCCCACTTTGAATACCAAAATAACTTCAGCCAAATTCTTTTGACCATTTTGTGGACACACAAAAAAAAAATCAATGAAAAAAATTCACCGGTAGCTGGAAAAGTTCAGCTTTAAGTTTTAAACATAACATTACTTCCATTACCATAGACAAAGCAGATCTCCGTGTATAAATGGACAACGGCACAAAAAAAAACCTTTACGCTGTTATAAAGTTTATATGGTGTCCGTGCTGTCAAGGTTCGGCTCAAGGCAAACGCGCGAATGACGCATCAACTGAGGGCCCCGTTCGCTCAAGGGGGCTCGGCTTCCGAACTAATAATCAAGATACTTATATATAGAGAAAATAAGCTGACAAAAAGTAAATAATACAAATGAACAGTAAATTTTAAATTCTAGAAATCGAACCACTTAGACATTCAATTTCAGGTTATTCTTTTATAATTTTTTTTAAAATATTAACTTATGATATTCTATAAATATTAACTAATTAATAATTATTTTCTTAATGGAAGAAATAGAAAGAATCTTTTTTCTTTCATTATTGTTTTTCCGCAGTTTTCTTATGTTAGCATGGAGAAAAAGATATTCCAAATTTAAAACATTTGTAGTTGACTTTATACGAACAACAATTAAAAATTATGTGAATTTATGGTATGGTTATTATTATTATTATTATTTTCTGTGGAGAAGGACCAAACCCTACGTTATGCATAGCCCCACTGGGCCCATATAGCTACCCCAAGAAAAACAACAACAAACCGGGTCTAGAACAAATATCCAGACCCGAGTCTAATCCATCTAACATTCACCGCAGTCCGAACAAATCGGATAATAAGCTTAAGGGGAAATAGCCTAAGCTTTTCCACAGACATCCTGTTCCGACCAAAGGTTCTGAACAGAATTTCCTCACAACCCAGGCATTCTGTCATAAGATGGATGGGTATTTCCTCCTCTGTCTCACAGACTCTACAAAATGGATCCGGCATAAGCCCCATTACGAAGAGATGTCTCCTTAAACCAGAATGTCCAGCAAGGGATCCAGCCAGATGCCTGAGAGAGCTCCGTGAAAGACACAGCACCGACTCGGTAATAGCCAAATAGTAATAGTCTCTGGACCCCCGATGGGCATGTTGGACTGCTGACAACCAACGGTCTTCATCCATAAGATGACTGCCAACCGGGACCAATGAAAAGGAGCGCCTAATTTGGCAAACCTAGGTAATTTGGTTATTAAACCTGGGTTGTATGTGCGGTGCGATGCGGACCACGTCAACAGCTGCAATGGAGACTTTATTGGGAATCCCACCGTTCTATGTAAAGGGGAAAACTGTGGCAATGTAAGCCTGTTACAATTAAACAAGCAGGTTTTTGGCAGGGTGAGCGATATGGTCATTCTACCATTCATTGCGAGATGCTTTTGTAGGTTCCTATTACAGGTTTCACTTCTGATAGAATGTTGATGAAGACTTTTGCTTTCGAGCTTTCTTTACAGTGTCAGGTCAGTGGTTAGGTTTGCGAAATTAGGCGTCTCTCTCCCTCTCACTGGTCCTGAGCCTGCTGTTGGCACATGTTTGTCAGGCTTCCAGTAATGGATGGCTTCACAGTATTCATCCCTATGGATGAGTGATTTAAGGAGACACCTCTACATAGTAGGGCTCATGCCAGATCCCTTTTGTCGAGTGAAACAGAAGACGAGTGTGTGACAGAAGAGGAAATCCCCATCTATCTTATGACAGATTGCTTGGGTTGTGATGAAATCAGGTTCAGGACATTTGATCGAAACTCGATGTCTGTGGAAGAGCTTAGGCTATTTCCCTTTAAGGTTATTGTCCGATTTGTTTGGACTGCGGTAAATCTTAAATGGGTTAGACCCGGGTCTGGATATTTGGTTGTAGACCCGGTTTGTTGTTTTTCTTGGGGTAGCAATATGGGCCTAGTGGGGCTTTGGATAGCGTAGGTTTTGGTCCCTGCCCACAGACAAATAATAATAATAACTCGTGCTTCCTAGTAGAGCCGGCCCTACATGCTCTTGACACTAATGATGTTCCTATGCCACCAAGAGATCTGTATGTATTACTTCGGATAGATTGTTTGTACTTTGTCAGCTTTATTAGTAGGGGAAATGATGAATTGAATGTATGCGAATACTTTCGCTGAGACTAAAAGATTTTAAACTTTGCTCTTTTCTTCCTAATTCTATGTATTGCAATCACAGGTGCTGTTTTATGAATTCAAAGCGCTTGCTTAGCCTTGTGTTTACTGCATTTGGACAATTTTTCTTACATACACACAAAATTTTCGTGTTTTTTTTAAATAGAAATTAGGCTATACTTTAAAGATAAGATAAGAAGGTTTATTTGTTTGGAAGAAACAAAAAAAAATGCAGTAATATAAAGGAGCTTGGCTATATATTAATTTTTACGATTATACAAAATTATAAACAGAAAATATAAAAGTAATACAGGCGTTCGTTCAATGTTATTTTATGTATAAAAATAAATACCCACAAATATAAAAGAAACAGAATAAAAATTAACATTTGATTATATAAAACAAAACTAAAAATCATATTTCATAAACAAAGTTAATAAATTAATATTTCATTACAACAGAGAAAGTTACAATTAATGATACTTAATATCTGGTAAAATATCTTTAATGAAACGTTTCATATTTAAGCTGAGATGACAAAGAAATAGATGATCTAATTTATTGTTATCGACAAAACATCAAATTACATATTCTAACAGTTTTCTATTTTACAATATTTTCTATTTGTAAATGTTCTAAATAAATTTCTCTACAACTAAGATTACTTATATTTCAATACAACATAAATCTATAGTTCAAGACATATAAAAATCTTTAGATAATTTGTGATTTATAAGTTTGTCAATTACACTGGAATTTCTTTTATTTATTTAATTTAATGCGCGTCAACACATCTATGGTTACTTGCGCTCCGGACCCTTCTCAGTACACTGCCGGCCTCCGGATAGTGTTCTCTCGTTACATACTTTCACTGTCCGATCTCACCGGACAAATGAGCTGTTGAAGAGTCTCGTAAAAAAAGAGAAAAAATTTAAGCCACTATTTGATTCGAACCCAGAACCTTCTCGTTACTAGGCTAGCGCGCTACCACTGAGCTAATCCCTTCCCTTCCTTTTGGCTTCAGTATTTAAAAAAAAATCTTCCGCTACAATTACAGATCATATATTTTTCACTTGAGAATACAATAATATTTTATAATTTTATTAAATCTATTTCAACAAACTAATAGCTGTAAACATATTCTCCATCCCATTTAAACCATTTTTTTTGAGAATTTTTAAAAAAATATTCTTTTAACCATCCGTTTCAAGACGAAGCATATTTAAAATATTGCAAGACAATTGATTATTAGGCTGTCATTTTTATTCCCGTTATGATTTCTAAATACATTCGAACAAGTAGTTAGTTTGAAATAAATATTGACTAAATGTACTTAAATTTAGGGGCCAAGCACGTTTGTTTAGGTCAGTGGTCGGCAAAACGCGGCTGCTCTTTCACGAGCAGGCGCAGAATATTATTTATTAACTTGCCTTGTAAGAAACGAGTAAACTTTTTGAAACGCAAGCCTACAGAAAAGAGGTACATTTTTAGAAACCTACAATGCATGGATAGTCGCTCGCAGTCATGTGTATCATTATCTCCGTCGAATTGCTCCGCAACGAAATGTATTTCAACTATTTGTACTTATTATAGTAAATTTATTCGAAAACAAATTGTCGCTTTTTGCCGAAGATTTTGAAAGAGAAACTCTGATTCACTTTCCATGCCTATTGAAATATTGTCGAGAAAATAAGTCTAATATTCACATTTGCTATTTTAGAACGAACAACACTGTTAAATATGAAGGAAGCTTTTCTCGGCAGGTTCAAAGACTTTAGAAACAGCAAAGCGACGTTAGCCTTTGTTAAAAAACCTCTGAATGCCACGGTAACAGAAATAAATTTTTCGCCCTTTAATATTGGTATTGGCTGCTTTGAAATGCAGTTGCTGGATTTAAAAAATAAAGAATTGTGGAGCTCAAACTTCGAGCGTCTTTGTGCCGATTTAGAGCTATTGGAGAAAAATAAATGTGAATTAAGTTTACAGCACAAGCGGTCTGCTTTGAAAGATCTGGAGATGGAAGATATGTTGATTTTTAACACCTGGAATAGTAATCCTGACTCGTATGATCAACTGAAAAAACTAGCGTTTGCTGTTCATTCCTTATTTGGGTCTACATATTTATGCGAACAATCATTTTCAAGCATGAACTTTATCAAGAGTAAATTAAGAAATCGGCTTATCGATGAGAACTTGGATGGAATCGTGCCTAAAATTAAAAACAACAACGTACAAACCTGATTTACCCTTACTTTCCAAGGAAATGCAAGGCCATTGTTCACATTAGTGGAGTATTTGTAGTTTTTTTTAGGGATACTTTTTATATTATTTAACTAGTTATATTTTTAAATAAATATTATCTTTATATAAGTATGATACAAGTTTTATTTAATGTACCGTTAGTTAAACTAAGACATATTTAGCAAAGGCAAGCTCGAGAGTGTACTTTTAATCCTAATTGTTTCCATAAAAATGTCTCTACTGTACATGAATAAGCCAAATCCACCATCTTGATTAGAGCTTCTCTCACCACATTCTTACTCCTAGGAGTAAGAGGAAGTATTGTAATCGTGTCAAATTTTCGATGTTGAGTTTTCACCGGAAATATCCGTTTTGAGGTCCCCTGTTTATTTTTAAAAGGCAATGCTTACTCTATTACATGGAGATAATAAACATTTCTATGATTATATACCTATATATTTCTATATCAGAATAACCAGAGTTCAAATTAAACTTTCAAAATTTTTTTTATTATTACGTTATTATTTTATTCCAAATCAAAAAGAATATGCGCATCAGACATAGTTCTACGTCAAAAAACACGTTCTACGACAAATATTCTCTTTTAACAGGAAATAATTGCGATGTTGCCATATTTTCGAAATTGAGTTTTCACCGGAAATAAGTATTTTTGGGTCCACTGAATACCAAATAAATGTTTTTTTTTAGCGAATAGTCTGTGTGTGATTTAAACAGAATATCTCAAAAACGTAGAGTTGCAGGAAGCTCAAACTTGGTATTACAAGCGCATCAGACACAAAGATTTCGGACAAAATCCATTGACCGGAAGTGCTGCACTTTATTGAATGTTTTTTTTTTTACCTTCACTTTTTCGTGATTTTTCTCGAAATCGGCTACAGTGATTTTCTGTAAACTTCCATAGTGTCTACACATATAAGTACCTATCACTTTTATTTGAAACATTTTCTCGACAGTTTGAAATTGATTTTTCGACGGTTCTAGGGGAAGAGTAAGGTCTCTTGCTTCACCTCTAAAGAATCATTTCAGTGTAATATGTAGTTTAACCGTCTACGTAATAATAATAATAATAATAATAGAAGCATTGATAGAACTTCAAATTTGAAGAAAATCGTTTAATCAGAAGTACGATTTTATAGAATAGGTTTTTGAGTTGTTTGGAATTTTCTCGAAAACGGTTACAACGATTTTCTTTAAACTTGGAATGCTTGCTGCATAGATAGAAACGGTTCACTTTTATTTGTAACATTTTTCTGATAAAAATTAATTTTAGTGGAGTATTGGAGGTCTGTTGGTTAAATTTAAATTTGCACCAGCTTTTTTGGCTTTGATATAGAATGCTCCACATAAGGCCGCTCAGTTATATAAGTGAAATCCCCACCACCATCTTTATGACCAGAGCTCAACTAAACATTTTTACGTTACAATTTTTAAAGAAAATTTCTTGATTAAATTGTATTAATTAGTGAAGAAAAAGATGTGTAAGTGTTTCATATCAGATTTTTTTATTATATTGATATAATCTAAATTAAATTAAAGTTTTTCATAAAAGAAATCATCTATAGTAAATTTAATTATTAAAAAACAAAAAAAAAAAATGGGCTGTAATCCAGATTGGCAAAAGTTTGGGTGAATTAATTTGATTATATAGGCCGATTGTTGTATTAGTTTGTTTCCTATTTATAGTGTGTATATTGTTAGGCGCCATGAGTTGGGCTCATGTTTTAGAGGCGCTCACTGCATATCTGAGGGTATTGAATAAAATATGGTAATGTGTTTAATATCCTCCTCTACGTATTATCCTGGATACTAAGTTCACGTGGAATGCACATCTAGAATATATTGCACAGAAAGCTAAGAAGTCGCTTTGTGGTGCTGCACGGGCCTGTGGAAAGTCATAGGAGTTAACTCCAAGGATGACCAACTGAATTTATACACGGGCCATCGTACGCGTCATAACTTATGGGGCTGTGATATGGTTGCCTAAAGCTGAGCAGCAGACAGCCAGAAAGTGCCCAACGGGATACAGAGGCTGGCGTGGTTTCTTATTATGGGGGCATTTAAGAGCGCTCCGACTGCTGCGTTAGAAGTGCTGCTGGGGTTGACACCGCTGCACCTTTTGGTGCGCACAGATTACGCAACAATGGTCTTTGGAGACAGAGAGGCTCCTTAGCCAAACATTTGGACATATTGCTAAAGGTCAACCTAGGCCCTGTGACAGACATGGCCCAGGATAGCATTTGTCCAACATACAACTTCGAGGTTCCATTTCGGGTGTTCCTAGGTTCTAGGGCGGAATGGTCCAAGGGGCGGAAAAAAACGCTACCGGACAGGACCTCTGTGGTTTACAGATGGTTCTAGGATGGATTGCGGGACTGGAGCAGGAGTATATGGAATGAGCCCGCAGGTACTCATTGAGAGGCCGTTGGGCAGGTATTCCACTACATTCCTGGCTGAAGTTTTACCCATTAAGGTCTGTGCCGAGGAGAACCTGCGTAGAGCCCCAAGGGGCAAGGTCATACGCATTTGCTCGGACAGTCAGGCCACACTGAAAGCCCTAGAGGCTTACAGAACTACCTCATCCCTAGTGAAAGAATGTAGTGAGGCATTGGAGAGACTCTCCACGCACAACAAGGAACAGCTGCTATGGGTGCCTGGACATGCAGGGATTGAGGGTAATGAGACAGCTGATCAACTGGCCAGGAACGGGGCAAATACTCCGTTCAAAGGTCCAGAGCCTGTCCTGGGGATAAACGGTGGAGCGGTCCGTGCAGCGATCGGAGATTGGCTTCGAAGCAAGCATGAGGAGCTCTGGAGAGGGAGCCCAGTTGGCATACACAGTAAAAGGATCATGCTAGGACTGTCTAAAAGAAGAACCAATATGACCCTTTGCCTGGGTGGGAACCAGATTTCTCTGGTGACGGGCTATTTACTGGTCATGGTAGGTTCAGGAAGCACCTGCACAAGGTGGGGCTAATAAGCGCGGATCCCTTGTGCAGACTATGTCAGAAGGAGGAGGAGGAGGAGACGGCCTCTCACCTGCTATTTGATTGCGTGCAATAACCAAATTGCGATACGAAACCTTTGTTACGTTGCGACCTGAGGAGATAATAACGCAAAATGATCTGGTGGTGAAAGCCCTTAAACTCCTCAGGAGAGGAGGGTTCACCTACTAGAAATTACCGGGCATGACACAATAAGCCTTTGTTGGCTGCAATGCTGGGTATAGCCCACCTGCAGTTGTTAATAATAATAATAATAATACTATCCTCCTCCTGATCAGTAGTTGGACTTAAAGTCACTCTGAAAACAATAGGCATTACTTAATTCTTCATACAAGATACTTTATTTGCAGTATGCAATTTATTTGGGTTTTCCTTTATTCTCTTCTTCTTTTTCATTATCTCAAGGTTTAAGCTTACAGCCTGTTTTGTTCTCTGAATCTTGATGAGATGACCTACCTCCAACTAGGTAGTTAACTAACTGAAAGCGCATCCACCATAATCTTTGATAACAAATATGATTTCTTCAGCGGTAGTTCCGTTTAGCCATTGAGGACTCGTCGTAACTCTCTTCTACAAGACAGCTGTGACTGACTATCGTTCAGTACCGAAAGGTTATTATTCAGAGCACACCATATGTGGAATGGTTAGACTTCATATCGCTGATGGTATTTAAAGCACTTAAGGTTTACCTAAATGAGATTATTAGCGCCGTCTATGGTAGTGTCTATTATATGCCCCCACAAAAAAAAATTCTAACGGTAGTTTATATTTAAATAATTCGCAAATTCCCTAAAAGTAAAATTAGTTTTTCCGGATCCAAGAAAAGGATAGATTATATTTTTTGGAGATATTTCAAAAAAACTTGGAAACCTATTCTGCAATAAATAAAACTTTGCTAGAATTCCATATTTGAAGAAAATCGGAAAATCGGAAGGAGCAACTTTATAGAATATGTTTTTGAATGGTATTTACTATCACTTTTATTTATTACTTTCCCCCAAAAAATTTATTTCAGAGGGGTGTTGAGGAGGCCTGTCAGTTAAATTTAAATCTTTGACAGAGGGCGCCCCAATGTCCACTCAGGTAGGTGACACAAAACCTCCATCACCTTTTTTTCTGGCCACCTGAAATAAACATTTGTAAGAATTGCAGATTTAAAGAAAACTTGTTAGTTAATTAAATTGTATTAATTGCAGTAAGAATGAGAAAGTTGTGTGAGTGTTTCACATCAGTTTTTTTTAAATATTTCTTCAGAAAAATGTGCTGTTTAGAGATTCTCAAGATACATTAAAGAAATATATAAGAGAACGTAAATATATATTTCATAGCTCTAAAAGAAATTTAATTGAATCAATTTGCGAATTGGTGTAGAGCTATCAGATACATATTAATTAGAATATTGAATTAGAAGAGCTTTTCTACTTAACTACATCATAGCATGTTTGTTTGTTTGTTTGTTTTTTTTTATTCAACCGGACATCCGGTTATAATAAGGAAGCAGTAAGAGCTTGTATTGTGCATCTCAAGAAGTTTATATTGTCTTACGTTTTTTGTATAGCTGTTTCTTGTTTTTTAAACATATATATAAATAACTGGACAAGAATAACAGTTAGAATTAAAAAGAAAATGATACCATGAAGAATTATTCAGTTTTATATATATATATATAAACACACGAATAAACTAAATTCTCCATTCTCCATAGTATATATATAGCACCATATACGCACACACAAACATATTTTCTTGTTCTTCATAATTAGTATAGATACACTTCATATAAACATAAAACTTTCAAAACGGGCCATACAGATTACATGGCAACTTCGTACCAACACCTACCAACCATTTGGTTGAATCTCTTTCAGTTCTTCATGATATCTTTCGTTTTTTTTTTTTTTGTTGTTTTTTTCCTACTTCTGTAGTGCTAACTGTTAAAGTAGTCTTGTTGTCTGTTTACTTACTAGCGTGCAACATGCAAAGTTTATTTTAACTCACGCGTAACAGTGTCGTCAGTCTGTTTCTATTTAAGTTTTATTTTTATTTTTTCATAAAAATGATAAAAAGTGAATCATTTCAGTTTTTTTTTTGTTAAATAAATGTAAGTTTTGAGTTAAGCAAAAAACAAAACAAAAAAATCTTTCTCTATTTATATAAAAAACAAAAAGTAGTTTTGTAACGTTATTGGTCACATTTTTGCATTAAATTCGGCTAGGCGAATTTTTAAGCGGTTTACAAAATTTGACACAGTATTTTGTGGAGAATATTTAAGGGATGAGTCTCCACCCGGAAAGTTGAAGTTGAAAGGAATGTTCATGTCAAATAATTATTTTAACACAAATTATTTACGAAAGTGCAACACATATAGGCAAGGTTGGTTAGTATAAACTTTGATTAATGAGTTAAAGTTTAAAGTGTTTTGCTTTGTGTATTTATATCAATCCAATCTTTTAATAATAATCTAGTTTTTAAGTAAAATATGAAGAACGAAATATAGCCTGTTAAACAACCGTCTAACAAAATATGACTGAAAAGTGGTCAACATTTTAATGCGATATTTCGGAGAAATGAATTTTTTAAAAAGAGTTGTATATCCATAAAGGTAAAGTGAAATTGTCTGAATGATCTCGATTCACGATAGAGTTACAACAAATTTTCTGGGATAAAGTCTTCAGAAATGATATCCGTACATTTAACTCGATATTAATTACCAGATAACTGGTTCTTTGTTCTTACATTTGGGGGGGGGGCAATCCTCGACTTGTGGAGGGTTGGGCGCCGGATATATATAGCGGGAACATAAAGAAATTAATCACTAAGAAACCAAACAAACGGAAGCCTCCAATAAAAGCTATTTTTGCCGAATAAAATATTTCAAATAAACGTGATAGACTTACGTGCTTTTAAGTTACAAGGCCAAGTTTAAAGGTTTATTACAAAGTTTAAACCGTTTACTTGGAGCTGGAGTTTGGAGAAAACAATTTAGTAAAGTTACACTTTCAAAGGACTTATTTTGTCCTAAATCCTAATTGTCCGATCTCGTATTTGCTACCTAGTCACAATAGTTTAAACCTATTTTATTTTATTATTTTTATTCTGCGAGATATTTTTTTTTTATTTATTTATTTTACATTTATACAATATACACTGGTACATGTCAGATGGAGAGAGGTTTGACATAAAATTAGCAGAAAAACAAATGAAAGAGAAAAACAAAATGAATGAACAGTAAAATAAAAAGACTTTAATTTGCAATATTAATAAAGATAAAAGCCAAATAAAACAAATACAAATTAAAAGGTATCCATTAAAAAATCTAAAAGAAACTTTCTCAACTTTAAACTATTAATTATAAATTTAATGATTCTTATTTTTTATACAGAAAATACTCGTCGCAGTTAATGGATAATATTTGCATAAATATCTCTCTCTATACAAAGAAAATGGGCAGTACATTCAATAAACATGTGAGCCAAGGATTCTTGACTATAGTTACAAAGAGCACAAGTTGACTCCAAGTTTACCTCATACTTAACACCTTTACTGTAAACAATTAATCTTTTTTCGGATGACATCCTTACTTGACTCACAACCCTAATTATATCTAATAGTACACTGTACGATAAATAGTCCTCACTTCCGTGCTTATTAATGAGCATAAAGTACGTGGTACTATAGAAAGACTTGGCAATCCTCTCCAGGTCCAAACAGATCAACAACTTATCTCTTAAATAATTCAAAATTGCGGCTTTTTCTTTCTTTTTCAATCAACACAGCATCCTGCTCTATCCACAGCCAGCTAAATCCGAGGTCAGCAAAGTACTCCTTCATTTGCAAAATCCAATTGAATTTGGTACTATTACGTACTAAACTGTCCATTGTTAACAACCTGTTGTAATAAATTTTAGGAATGCGATTATTGGGCATATTCAAAATTTATAGCTCTGCCAAATACAAGATATCTCAACTGGATGCTGCCCGTCTCCTGGTTCTTGCGAGATATTTTGTTCAAACACCAAAAGAAGCGAGAGAGAAATATGTAAAAACATTTTTTCCTTTCTTTCTGAGGGTGTGCTCCAAAACATATATTGCCGATAAAAATTAAATTTTCGCAAATTCAGCAATATCGCAAACAACCCCTCTTCTCACTTCCGTAAACAAAAGTAAAAACATAATAAGAAAATACCTCTTTGCCCTTAATATGTGAATTCTTGACATTTGACAATATATAACCTTTAGATTTTTTTTTTTTTTTTGAAAAGTTCATGATGACAATATATGAAACAAGAACAGTTTGCCAAGTGTGATAATACGCTTTATGAACAGTACAATCCACTGGCCTACTTTTTTTCTATTTGAAAATAGACAATTCACAACAAAGCTTGCTCTGACTTCCACACAACATAAAACGTAATACAGTATGGTGTACAGAATAAAAACAAATATTCCAAATTTCATGCTTGTCAATCATAAAATATAATGAGGGCTTTTTCTTTAGTTTTTTTTTTTTTTTTTAAATTGTGCTATGAAATTATTTCCCTTTTATATATTATAATTAAAATTATTCTTAGAACTTTTAAATTAACTAAATAATGAAATTATAACAAACAGGGAAATTTTGTTGATTAAAAATTTACAACACTGTCGTGAGAATTATAAAAGAAGGCAATTCATTTATAATGAAAATAAATATATGAATCAATATTTTGATTTACGAGTGTATTATATATTTTTTTTTTGTAACATAATTATATGTTGGTAATTTGTATTATGTAACATTATAATATTTCCAAGGTGTTTCTACCAATTAAATATCAATAACATTCTCAAATTTAAAATAAAATATTATATGGCAGGTGCTTAACGTATGTTTATACCGTTTTAAGGTTGTTTACATCTTTTCAAGGACTGTTACTTTTTTTAAAATATCATTTATTCCTTTGTATTAATTAGTAGTCTACTAGGTGGTTCGTTATTTAGGACAAAATATTTACGTTTTTTTAATGAATGAACAGTTTTAAGACTTGTCTCTTATTTCCTGGTCTTGAAGAAGTAACTTATGATCGGGACAAATTTTCGAAATTGAATTTTTTATCTGACATACATGTTTCGAGGAGATACCCTGAGTATAAAAAAATGTTGTTTTATACTCAGGGTATCTTCACAAAGAAACGAAAAATCACAAGAACTAGAAACTTGGTATTCCGTTTAGGTACTACCAACGTATCGGACACGAACGCTTCGAGTGAAAATCCATCGACCGGAAGTACGACTTTTCCGCCGCAGCTAAACGATTTTTCTTTAAACCTCGTATATATACACACATAAATACCTATCACTTTTATTTGCAACAATTTCCGGGAAATGTTTTGGTGGTGGTGGTGGTGGGGGGAGTATAGCGTTATGCTTTCCTTTAAAGTACCACTCTTCAGTAATATAGTTTTATCACCTACACAATATTAATAAACATTAGAAGCAATGATGAGGCTCCAAATTTGAATAAAATCGACTTTATAGAATAGGTTTTGAGTTTTTTTTTTTTGAAATTTTCTTGAGAACGTCCTCTTGGGACTTCCGCTACTGCATACGTTTGCGGGGGCTGAGGCTCTAAGGACCAGCACTCATAACCTGCTATTCGGCTTTGTATCCGAGAGACATGGAAAAATATTCGGGAAATTAGAGAGAAATCCCACTGTTATGTATGGGAGCTAATCTAATGAACCCGACGTTATCTCTTTGAATCGAATTT